>JAHRHZ010000032.1:8503783-8524535 GCA_024137785.1 Ginglymostoma cirratum
TCTACTAACATCATCCCGCCCCCTTGACCTGTCCGTCCTCCTTGGACTGACCCATCTCCTCCCTATCCCCCCACCTACACTCACCTTTTCTGGCTCCATCCCCGCCTCTTCGACTTGTCTGCCTCCTCTCCACCTATCCTCTCCTCTATCTATCCTCTATCCGGCCCCCCCTCTCTCCCTATTTATTTCAGAACCCTCTTCCCCTCCCCCATTTCTGATGAAGGGTCTAGGCCCGAAACTTCAAGTTTTCCTGCTCCTATGATGCTGCTTGGCCTGCTGTGTTCATCTAGCCCCACGCCTTGTTATCTCGGATTCTCCAGCGTCTGCAGTACCTTTTCTCTCTGAAACAGACAAATGCAGGTCATTTGAGTGTTGAATAGCCTTCTCAGTGTTCAGAATAAACTTTTGTACAGATGAATAATACTGAATGTAGTAGAGATAACTGAAGAAACCCACAGAATGTCTTTTTGGAATTAAAATATTTGCTGTAAATTCTGATACATAAGTAATTCCACCATGCAACCTTCCCAAACAAGACATGAAAACCTTAGGTTAGATTTATTCTGTTTATTCTGCTCACTGTAGTTTATTTTGCATCATATAATTTTGTCTGATTTAGATTGTAAGTAGATAGCTGATATACTCTCAAGGACCAACCACAAACCATTGGGAGATGTGTTGTTTATCTTCTTCTATTTGAACCAAGTGGTTGGTACCCAACATTTTTCACCGAGTCCAATGATATTTTGCCCCAATTATAGAAAATTTAGTGAGCATAAGGGCATATTCTGCCCATTCCACTGTGACATTGGGCTGCTGTACCATGGAGCAATCCTCAATTCTTTGAATAGGAAGTTGATGAGTAGCCTTGTATTTATTGAGCAAATTGCATGAAATAAGATCACTTAAAATAGTGAAGGAAACCCTTTTGAGTCTTCAAATTCTTATGCTATTTTTATCAACATAGTGCACCAAAATACATCATTGCTGAAAAAAGATACATTTCATCAAAGCTTTTAGACTTGCATTCATCAGAACAATTTGTAAGAATACCAATTTATGGGTAAAACCAGCATTTAAACTGTGTGAGAGTAGAGTGCCGATTGGCAAGTGAACTCTGACAAGTCACCAACCGCACTCTATTCTCAATGACCGTGTATCTTTCCTGAGACGAGGGACCAAGACCTGCTCACAGTATTCCAGGTGTGGTCTTTTTAGCAAGATTTCCCAACTTTTATATTCCATTCCATTTGAACTGAAGGCAAACATTCCATTTGCTTTCCCAATTTTCAGCTGAACCTCTATGCTAGCTATTTGTGATTTTTGCACACAATCTCCTAAATTCCTCTGTACCTTTCCTATTTTCCTATTTTCAGGTCGTCTGCAAACTTAGCAGGTAGCCCATATAATATGTGACTGATCTAATACCACCTATTTTATTTAAAGTTCCAGGGTAAATTTAAACCTCTAGAAGCTCTCTTTTCTACAATATGTGTATGTTACAATTAATGTCGAAGTCTGTAATTTTGTAATTCTATCAATAAGATTCTCATATGAAGTTGCTGATTTGTTTGCCGAGCTGGTAGGTTGGTTTGCAGACATTTCATCACCATACTAGGTAACATCATCAGTGAGCCTCCAAGGAAGCATTGTTGCTCTGCGCAAAGCTGAAAAAGAACACCTCCATAGCATCTTTAAAAACAACGGCTACCCAAAAAGCATAGTCTGCCAGTATTTATGCAACGGACAACAACAGGAAGACACAGCATGCCTGGATACACTAGTCACCCTGCCATAGATCAAGAACATATCAGAGATGACCGCAAGACTACTCCGACCACAAGGAATCGTGGTAGCGCACAAACCCACAGCTATACTACGACTACTACTGACAAGAACAAAGGATCCCATACCCAGAACTAAAAGGACCAACATTGTATAAAAAATCCAATGTAAGGGCTGCCACAAACACTATATCGGACAGACTGGGAGAAAACTAGCTATCAGGGTACATGAGCACCAACTATCACTCGTTTCCGTACACTCGGACAAAGAAGGCCACCAACTTGACTAGGACAACTTAACCATCCTAGGACAAGCCAACTAAAGACATGCACGGGATTTCCTAGAGGCCTGGTGCTCAACCCGGAACTCCATCAACAAACATGTGGAAGTAGACCCCATATATCAACTACTATGAAGCAGAATCAAAAATAAGGCTAACCACCACAGCAGATCAGACCACATAAATAACAAGCGGGACAGACCACTCACGACTGTATAGCCAAATTTCATATTTGGGAGGCATGTTGACACAGTGGTCAGCACTGCTGTCTCACAGCGCCAGTAACCCGGGTTCGATTCCACCCTGGCTGACTGTCTTTGTAGAGTTTTGCACATTCTCCCCATCTTGGTGTGTGTTTCCTCTGGGTGCTCCAGTTTCCTCCCACAGCCCAAAGATGTGCAGGTTAGGTGGTTTGGCCGTGCTAAATTGCTCATAGTGTTCAGGGATGTGTAGGTTAGGTGTGTTAGCATGGGAATGCAGTGTTACAGAGAAAAGGTAGGGGATGGGACTAGATGGGATGCTCTTTGGAGGGTAAGTGTAGACTCATTGGGTTGAATGGCCTGTTTCCATACTGTAGGGATTTTATGATTCTTATGAATGCCATCTGCAAGTTTGCTGACAACACCACAATTGTAAGCTGGATATCAAACAATGATGAGAATACAGAATACAGAAAGGCGATAGAATGCTTGGTGTCGTAGTGCAATGATAACAATCTCTCTCTCTCAATGTCAGCAAAAACAAAAGAACTGATTATTGACTTTAGGAAGAAGTGGGGAGGACATGCCACTATCCACATCAACAGAGCTGAGATGGAGAGGGTCGAGAGCGTCAAGTTCCTAGGTGTCTGACAATCCGTCCTGGACCTCCCATGTAGATGCGATGGTCAAGAAGGCACAACCGGAGGCTTAGAAAATTCAGCATGCCCATAAGGACCCTCACCAACTTTTACAGATGCAGCATAGAAAGCATTCTGTCTGGGTGAATAATGGCTTGGTATGGCAGCTGCTGTACCCAGAACCGTAAGAAACTACAGAAAGTTGTGTGCACATGGAAGCCAGCATACCATCAGTGGACTCCACATATACTTCTCATTGCAGTGGAAAGGCTGCCAATATCATTGAACCCTTACCACCCCGGTAATATTCCCTTCCAACTTCTTTCATCAGGCAGAAGATAGAGAAGCTTGAACACACGCACCAACAGGTTCAAGGACAACTTCTTCCCTGCTGTTTATCAGCCGGCTGAATGGACCTCTCTAATTTCAAATCTAATGTTGACCTTGCTTATGTGCACCTCCTGTGTAGTTATAACCTTGTATGCCTTGCTTTGTCTGAGCACCCTGTGATCTGTATGTCCTTGTTTATTATGATCTGCCTGTACTACTCGCAAAACAAAACTTTTCACTGTACTCAGGTAAACTGAGAACAATTAATCAAATCCAATCAAATCAAATAATCAGTTTAATCAGATACAGTGAATTTTCCCAGGAGAGTTTGAATCTAATAATTCGCATTTAAATCTCTACTTGACAAATGTTTGTGTGACACTTCCTACATAATTTGCTTTATTTAAATAATCTCCTGGATTATTCCATTGAGGATTACTTTTCTGAAAATTTGCTGTGAGAGTGCAAGGAGTAGCATTGGTAGGTTATTGTGTTCTACTAGTCCAACAGAACCTTGAAACATTGACTGATTCCTACTTTTCGCTAATGTTGAACATTTCTTCCAGGAATCCCTGTTTTGCTTACTGATTTCAATCTTTAAATTTTTCTATTGTCATAAATCTGTCAGTTCTAGATTATGACTCCAATAAGACTTCTGGGCACTCTGGGAGACAAAAGATATCATCAGACTCATGGCAATAACATCTTTGAAAGCTAGTTTCAGATGCCAATACGCGTGCTTACTTTCCAGCAATGGGACTTCATGTTGAACAATAACTGTAATGTTGGGACAAGCTGTAGCAGGTGGGTTGGCAGGCAGGATTAATTACACAGCCAATGCTTTTGCTGATACTGCGGAAAGCTCCTTAAATGTTTTGAGTGGCCAGACACAGTATGACAAAAGATAGATCATTAGTTATTGTGGCAGAGTAGCAAAATACTGCAGATGCTGGAAATCTGAAAAAGTAGGAAATGTCAAGGAATAGGAAATTTAGCAGACCTAAAAACCCTGGGTTAATTTTTGCAGAATGGCCTTTAATAATGACAGATGGTTTCCAGGTTTAGAAGTCTTGTTCCATTTTCAGCAGATATGTTTTAAACACTAAGGTTTTAGAGTAAGTTTGTAGTTCGGGTTGTGGATGTTGTGGTTGGCTGGCTCACAGAGCTGGTTTGTTGTTTCACAGATGTTTCATTACCCTACTGGGTAACATCATCAGTGCAGCCTCCAATGAAGCGCCGTTGTGTTTTCCTGCCTGGTATTTAAACTCCGGTGTCCATTGAGCTGGATTACCTCACTTCGGGTTTTCCTTCACAATGGAGTATATATAGGGACTAGCTCTATGTGTTTATTGATGGCTTTCTTAGTGGAGAACCAGGCCTCTAGGAATTCCCGTGCTTGCCTCTGCTTGGCCTGTCCCAGGATCCTGGTGTTGTCCCAATCGAACTGGTGGTCTTCCTTATCCATGCGGATGGAGATGAGTGAGCAATGGTTGTGTCTCTTTGTTGCCAGCTCATGTTCGTGTGGTTAATTTCCTTCCTGTCTGTTCAATGTAATATTTGTCGCAGTCTTTGCAGGGAATCCAGGTCAACAGACACCAGAGTTTAAATAACAGGCAGGAAAGCACAACAGCGCTTCATCGGAGGCTGCACTGATGATGTTACCCAGCAGGGTAATGAAACGTCTGCGGAACAACGAACCAGCTCGGCGAGCCAACCAACCACAATATGTTTTAAATTGTTGGGAAAATGAGGTGTTGCAAAAAGCACACAGATGAAATTTACAAATTAGCTGGGCCATTTAATGTGCAAGAGATAAGCAGACCAGATTTTTGCACCAGGAATGGCCGCAACCCACAGTCTATGTTCCGCAACTTTGTTGTGGAGATGGTCTTGAAGGCAGACTAGTTATACAGAGCTGTTGTAAAGTCAAGTTATTTAAACCTCCTGTTTTAACAATAAAAGATACTGCTTTCCTGTATTTGTAAGAGTTAAAAGAATATGTTCTAGCAGTTTCAATAGGTGTCTGTTGATATTACTATAAATATTGTTGTTATTACTGCCTGGCTGCTTTCCACAATCTTTCATTCTCAAAATAAGGGACGTAATTTCACAGTTTTATTGACAACATCAAGCGATTCTTAAAGGATTTTTGATGTGAGGTAGTGAATACAAATGACAGGTTTAAATGTTGCCATAGTCTTACCAGATCGTAATGCTGTTCTCTACAGAGAGAGAGACAGAGAGACAACTGTTGCTGGTTTAACCTGAGCATTACCATACCTCAGGCAAGGAGAGAGCTTGAGAAGGAAAGTCCTTGTCGGTAACCTCAGTTGGTGTGGAAATTTAACCCATGCTGTTCGCATCACTCTTCATCACAGACCAGCCATCCAGCCAACTGACCTAACCGACCCCCTACTTGACATCTTTACAATGCATTGAATGGTCTTTCATGAATGGGACTTTTGTATATCATGCAGCAGATATTTAAAACAATTTAATCCCAGTTTGGCTTCTGAGGTCTGCCTGTGGTGGATACAATGTGAGTTGGCGTGGAATCTGTAAGTGCAGAGTGTAGTGGGCAAGGATTAGATTGGCATGAGTTGCCACAAATCAGCAGCTGTTGGAGAAGAGGAGCATTGTTTAGATTTAGTTGACACAAATTTGGTATGAGTATAAATGATCATGGAAATGAGTGGGGTTCATTAGTTGCTACTAAGATGGCATGAGCTGTAGGAGTCAATGGGTAGTGGTATGGGTAGACATGGATAGTATAAGGGACAATTGAGTGTGGGTTGAGGTGCTTGGGTTGGCATGGAAGGTATGAGGCTTTTGGGGTTGATGGGGATGCTGGGATTGCTATGGATTGGGGGACCTATACAATTGTTAGGATTTCCATCTTTCGATTAATAGACAAATGACAGCCAAGGGGAAGAGTCAAGGCTTAGTTAGCAATGGGTTTGGTGAGTGGTGAGTTATTAAATATCAATGTATTTCAAAAAGCATGGTCTGTAGCTAGCATCTAACCATTTGTCCAGCCTTACACAGGATAATCAATGTCTGCTGGAGTACAACTGATTAGTTAGGTAATCCCAGTTCAATCCTGTTCTTGGACTGTAGCTCCAAACCTTATAAATACAAATGAAGGTCTCTCAAGTTTTGGAGTAGATCTGTAGGTCGGGTTGTGAGTGCTGAGGTTGGTTGGCTCACCGAGCTGGTGGCGTAGTTTTCCCATTTCCTTGCCAGTTTGAGTGTGTTGCGCTCGTAGGTTTCTAAGGTTTTGGAGTAGATGTGTAGCTTAGGTTGTGGGTGTTGAGGTTGGTTGGCTCGCCGAGCTCGGCGAGCCAACCAACCTCAACAAATGAAGGTCTTTTGGCACAGTGGTTGTATCGCTGCCTCTAGGCTAGGATGTCTGTGTTCAAGTACCACCTGACCTGGATGTGATTCATACCATGATAAAATCAGTTGATTAAAATAACTGGTTCAGCTTCCTAAAAGCTCAGTGACTCTTGCACATGTAGGGAGGCAATCATAATTTAAATTTACCTCCCTTCCCCCTTGTCTGACACCAGGTAGATATAGATTGGATGTTTCCTGTACCTGGGTGTGTCTATACAAGGAGGGGACATAATGTCAAGATAAGGTGTAGGCCATTTAAGACTGAGATAAGAAAGAATTGTGTTGAATCTTTGGAATTCTCTATCCCATAGGGCTCTGTAAACCCAATCATTGAACATGGTCATAACAGAAGTCTATACGTTTCTGGAGACTAATGACATTCGAAATATGGACATACTATGGGATAATGGCATTGAGAAGATGATTAGTCATTATCTAGAATGGTGGCCAGGCATGATAGCTTGCTGCAGCTTCTATGTTCCTATGGACCCCACTGATGAAATCCAGGCCAGGCAATCGGTCTGGACCTCCAAAAGCTAAGAATGTTTTAGAAGTTTTTTTTATGTTGATTCCTCTTGATTGAGTCTATTAAAACTCTAGGTGAATTTGCAAGGGGAAATGGACTACATTTTTCTCATTTCAGTTGATCCTTCCTCCTTACTGTCTTCCTCCTATATAAATAGATACTGGAATTTTCAATATTCTGAAGAATGCACCCATGCATGGGCTGTGGAAACACAATTGTTGAGCAGGAAGAGCAAGTAGACAACCTTTTTCTCACTTCAGTACATCTATCTTCTTTACCCTCTTCTGGTCCCTACACAAGTAAATATGGGAGTTTTCAGCAGTCTGAATGATGCATGTATTCAAGTGGAATAACCTTCTATTGATTGCATAAACACTGCTGGGGTCAATGCCGGATTGCACAGTCAACCGCTATGCAGAATCCAGGAGATTTGGAGCTATTATATGTTGTAATGTAAAGTTCAGCATTTTTTGTTTGGCATACTTTGGTCAGATATTGATTGCAGTCCACATTCAAAAGCAACAAGATCTGGGCAATATCCAGGCTTGGGCTGAAAAGTGGCAAGTAACATTCACCCCACACAAATACCAGGCTACGATCATCTCCACGGAGAGAGAATCTGACCTCCACCCCTTCACATTCAATGGCATTACCATCATTGAATCCCATATTGTCAACATGCTGGATGGCACGAAGTGGGAGAGCGGAGGCGGGATGTGTGGTTACCGTTGACTGGAAACTCAGCTGGACTCACCATATAAATGCAGTGGCTACAAAAGCAGGTCAGAGGCTAGGGGCACTACAGTGAATAATTCACCTTCTGACTTCCCAAAACCTGTTCATCATCTACAAAGCACAAGTCAGGAGTGTGATAGAATACTCCCCACTTGCCTGGATGAGTGCAGCCCCAACAACACTCAAGAAGCTTGACACCATCCATAATAAAGAAGTCCACTTGATTAGCACCTCATCAACAAACATCCACTCTGTCCACCATGAAATTTCAGTAGCACCAGTGTGTACTACCTACAAGAGGCACTGCATAAATTCACCAAAAATCCTTAGACAGCACCTTCCAAACTCACAACCACTTTCATCTGGAAGGAAAAGGCCAGAAGATACATTGGAACACCCCACCTTCTAGTACCCCTCCAAGACACCCACTAATCTGATTGGAAAATATATTGCCGATCCTTTCCCTGTCACTGGGTCAAAATCCTGGCATTCCTCCCTAATGGTATTGAGGGTCCACCTGCAGCAGATGGACTGCAGCAGGTCAAGAAGGCAGCTCACCACTGACCTCTCAATGACCAGTGGAATTGGTAATAAATGCTGGCCAGTCAACAATGCTCACATCCCATGAGTGAATAAAAGAAAAATACCATAGAAATACAGCGATCTCCTTTAGTACACGTTACAAGAATAAGAAATGGATGCATTCAAAGTCAGTATGAATTCTTTATCAGAGTGTGGAAGAAACTGTGCTTCAAAGCACTGTCTAAAGACTCAATTGTTTGTTGTAGTTTGTTGGAAATTGAACTTTAGTGTCTATAAATCATTCATATACTTTTTAAGTAACCATACCGTGAATAGGAATAAAGTTTCAACCATCTGTTGTACTGAAAGAATCTGTAGTATTGGTTGTGCAATGTTTTATATGTTTAGTATTGTTAGACGAACCACATCATTGTTTCTCAGATTGTAATAATCAAGCAAACATGAGTTTTTGAAATAAAAAGAGAAAATACTGGAAAAATTGCAGATTTTCAGTATCTGCAGTATTTTACTTTTATAATTTTTTTTATTTTATTAATTAACAGTGGACTTCACACCAGTCAAATACAAGTCAAAACCAGCCACTAAAATTGAAAGACAAATCCCTCCATACAATGGCTTTGGATCAGAGGAGGACTCGCTCAATTCAACCTTGGGCCTAGTGCCCAAAGCACCTCAACCTAATATTAAAAAATTCATGGAGAAGGACAGGTAAGATAAGATGTTATACAAGTAAACGTGAGACCTGAGACATTTGTTGCCCATCTCTAATAGCCAAGAGGGTGGTTAAGAGTCAACAACATTGCTGTGGGTCTGGAGTCACATGCAGGCCAGGCTGGGTAAGGATGGCATTTTCTTTCTCTAAAGGACAAAGGTGAACCAGATGGGTTTTTCCAACAATTGACAATGGATTTATGGTTGTCGTTAGAATTTTCATTCCAGATTTTTATTGAACCTGGGGCTCCAGAACATTAGTTGATCTCTGGATTAACAGTCCAGCAATAATACCACTAGGCTGTTGCCTCTCCTAAGTGAATGCCTTTACGAACAATAAATGTTTCTTTCATCACTTGGAGCTCACAACTGAATTACTGCTTGTTACTTCTATCCTTTTGGTTTCTATTATGAAATATATTGCAAATTTTTAACTTATGCTTGTGCAAACATGTATTTTCTTTGCTATCACTGAACAATAGAAAAATAGTGGCAGATCTCAGAATATTGAGTTCCTGTGGATGATGGATTATATAATAATCATATAAATCTTAAACTTCTAGGTGGAAAAATGTATTCAAAGCAATGCTACAGAAAGCACATAGAGCACTATCTGCACAGCCCACAAACTATTCTTCAATGATATCATGATGCAAACAAATTTTCTCCTACATTTTTCTTATCTTTGTGTTCTTCTTTATGGATTTTATTGCACACTTTAATGGTCCATTTATTTTTCAGGAATGTCAGCATCCAGAATCATTTGAATTATTTCTGTGCAGCAGTGTAGGGTTTTCAGGGTTCTCTGGTGAATGGAATAAGCCTTTATCAAATTAAATGGCTTTATGCGTCTGCAATTACTTTCTGGTCTTGTAAATTCATTACTGAGTGATGTGTGTATTAAAAAATGTACGCATGTACAGCAAACTAACCTAATTGTGAAGATTAAGGTACTACAAACTATGATTTACAAGTTCAATTGGACAAGTTTAGGGAATAATGTTGATGCCTAGCACATGCTGACAGTATGCACAAGCAAAATTTGCAAAGGAAATCTATAATAGTCATCAAGCCCTGTATTTGCTGTTTCAGGCAGAATTTCTGAATTGTAGAATTTCTATGGAGAAAGCTTTACCAATATGAAAAGTGGCAGTTTCCAAAAAACACAATCCAAATCCAGCCTGCCATTCACCACTAGCCCCCTTGCACAAACACCCCCATATTGGACCCTTAGGTATCCACTTCAGTTAGGCTTCTAGCTCTAACTGTTTGTGTTTATCTATTCTCAGAAACATCAGCTACATCTCTTTTTTATTATTCATTAACCAGTTTTCTATCTGGCTACCATATATCCTTTGATGTGCTGTACCTTAATTTCATCAAAAAACACTCATTTTCTTATCAAGCAACTTCCAAATATTCTTACGCACTATTTATGAATTTTTGCATTTCTTAATTAATATTCTCTCTCACTTCCTCAAAGAACTCTCTTAAAGTTATCAGGCAAGACCTGCTTTTTCACAAACCTATACTGACTCTCTTCAAATAGTATATGTCTATTTGTGAGAATATTAATTTTAACCCATATAATGGTCTTCCAGAACTTGTTCATGGCTGACATTATGTTGGGTGGTCTATCAATAGCAGATTTGTCTTTTTCTGAATAAAGGTGTTTACATAGACAACGTTTAATTGCCACACCATTTCTATGTCCTAAAATATTTAGAAAGTTTTTGCATTTCATGTTATTCCTCTACGATATTGATGAGTTCCAGGATGCAGGCTAACAGGCTCCAATGCCTTTTCTACTTTGTGTTCCACCAGTTTTTCAAAGTATATCCTTGCCTAGAGTTATTCTGTGGAACTGATTCACTTTCCCTTCTGCAATTTGTACTGTCACGCTCTGCAAAATGCAGCAAATGTGTTTTGAAAATTTATCTTATGTTCCATCATTCATAGATTTCCCTCTTCATTTCAAATGTTTCAATTCTTGTTTTTTAAATTAACCTTTACAATTTCCTTCTACTAATTTTCTTTTTTTATGTACAGTCTAGCATTTTTATTTTTATGTTTTGCTTATTTCTTATTGATATTTGTGTTTTTATATATCCTGTGTAATTTATGTTATAGAATATATCATCAGTTATGATTACTTAAGTATCTGATTGGAATTTACTCTTTTTAGACAGGGACTGGAAAGCAACGTGCTCCGGTTCAGTGCCAGACTGATTACAGATGATCCGATCAACAGTGAACGAAAATTTGTGATTTCATATTACCTGAGTGATGACACCATTGCTGTTTTTGAAACTCCTATTCGAAACTCAGGTAAACTTTTGCTGTAGTTTTATTCAGAGGATTCTGTAGTCAGGCTGTATTGTCCGCTCTAGTGATATAAATCTGAGTAGATTCCTCTACCTCTTACTTATTCATGAAATGTGTGGGCGTGGGGGTGAGGGTGAGGGGGGCTGGTGCTAGCAAGACCAGCATTTATTGCCCTTTGCTAGTTTCCCTTGAGAAGATTGTGGTTGCTTGTCTTCTTGAATGAGCACTATTTGTGTGGTATAGATAGTCCCATGGTGCTTTAAGAGGACATTCCAGGATTTTGACTTAATGACAATGAAGGAGTGACGGCATAAGTTCCAATTAAGAATGGTGTACGAGTTGGAGCAGTATTTGGAGGTGGTCATGATCCCATGCTCCAAATTCCCCTTTCTGCTTTCTAGTAACCCTTTCCTCATAATATTATACACCTCTATTAGGTCCCTCCTCGATTTTCACTGCTACAAAAAAATACCCAAGTCTGTTCAGCCTCTCTTTATGGCTAAAGTGCTGCATCCCAGGCAACATCCTGGTAAGTCTCCTCGACACCTCCTCTTCCTACAGTGTGGTGTATTTGCATTGTATTAAAGTCGACACCTCATTCTTAGGTATGCCTGATGCTGCTCCTGGTTTGCCTTCTTGCACTCTATGCTGAACCATGATTGATCCCCTGGCTTGATGGTAATAGTTGAGTGGGGAATATGTGCCCATGAAGTTGCATATTGTATTGCAGTACAATTCTGCTGCTGTTGGTGGCCCAAAGTGCCTCATGGCTATCCAGTCCTGAGTTGCTAGATCTGTTCATAGTTCTGTCCCATTTAGCACGATAATAGTGTCACATAACACAATGAAGGGTATTGTTAAGTTGAAGGCAGGATTTTGCCCTACAAATTCTTGGCAGTGGTCGCTCTTACCTATACTGTCATAAACAGATGCATCTGTGGCTGGCAGATTGGTGAGAATGAGGTCAAGTATGCTTGTCCTTCTTGTTAGTTCCGTCACCACCTGTCATAGGTGCAGTCTGCCAGCTATGTCCTGTAGAACTCAACCAACTTGATCAGTTGTGCTACTGCCAAGTCACTCTTAGTGGTGGACCTTGAAGTCCCACACCCAGAGAACAGGCTGTGCTGTTGCTATCTTCAGTGCTTCCTCCAAGTGTTGGTCAACATGGAGAAGTACCGATTTGGGTACGGAGCGAGGTGTGCGGTACATGGTAATTAGTAAGAGATTTCCTCACCCATGTTTTACTTGATGTCTTCAGACTTTGTTGGTACTGGAGTCAATGTTGATGTCTATTAGGGCAGCTACCTTCTGACTGTATATCACAGTTCTGTCACCTATGCTAGGTCTATCCTGCGGGTCATATAGGACATACCCAGGAATGGTGATGGTATTGTCTGTGATGTTGCGTGTAAGGAACGATTCTGTGTGTATGATAGTCAGGTTGTTGCTTGACAAGTCTGTGTGATAACTTTCATAACTTTGGCAGTAGCCCCCAGTACAAAACTTTGGTTAGGCTACACCTGGGTTACTGTGTGGAGTTCTGATCGCCACACCATAGGAAGGATGGCATTGAACTGGATGGGGTGCATAGGATTTTCACCAGGGTGTGGCATGGGTTGGAGTATTTTAGCTATGAAGAGGGTCTGGATAGGCTCTGCTTGTTTTCTTTTCAGCAGAGATGGCTGAGGTGGGGGGCGTGGTGCAGAATCTGATTGAGGTGTATAAGATTATGAGGGGCATGGACAGGGTGGACAGGAAGGATCAATAACAAGGGTCAAAATTTTCGATTGAAGGGCAGGAGGTTTAGATGGGATTTGGGGAAAGATGTTTTCACCCAAAGGGTGGTGAGAATCTAGCATGCGCTGCCTCGGGGGGAACTGAGGCAGGAAACCTTTAAAAAGTACATGGATGAGCACTTGAAATGCCATAACATTCGTAGCTATGTGCCAAGCACTGCAAAGTGAGATTAATGTAGGTAGGTCAGCACAGACCAAATGAGCCAAAGGGCCTCCCCTATGTATGACTCTACGTTAGTAAGAAGCACATTGCGGGATCAACAGGACGGTGTTTCCTATTGTCATTTTCAGTGCCTTAATCAATGCCAGGCGGTCCCTTTGGTTTCATTCCCTATTTATTTGTTCACAATATCTATGAATATATCCCTTGGTTATTTAGTAACTAAAAATCTATATCATGTTTTTAAAAGGTTGTCACGTTCGTCCCAATTTTAATTCCTGGATCAGACATAGAGACGGGAGAAATCCTGGCTCCACGAAACAGGAATTTTTGCAGTCCGTGAGTGGTGGGCTGCATTGGAAGTCAGGCCAGATGACCCAGGAAGAGCTGAGGAAGTTGCCAGTTCCTGAGGCAGGTTGTGCAGAAAGCTGGCCTCAGAGCTCCTGCACTATGACTAATAATTAAAATAAAATATTAAAATATGAAATATTCCTCTAGTCCTCAGTTCTCACACTCCCTTATTCTCCCTCACCTACGCACACTCCCAGCTTTCATCAATGTTAATCCACATCAACTAATGCCCTTTTATACTCCTTATGCTAACAGTGCCTACTTCCATGCACCACTCTTTCCTCCATCACCTTTGGTCCCGACTTACCTAATATCCACAAGGACCCTATTGTCAAATTATTTTTTATTACTTGAGGTTCTATATTCCCCCAGGTAGATGCTCTTTGGAGGATCGGAATGAACTTGATGGGCCAAATGGCCTGCTTCCACTCTGCTGGGATTCTATGATTCGATTCTATTGCAGACTGTATTCTACTGAGAAAAGCACCTTGATTCATAAAAAAAATTGACAGGTGTTGCAAATTCTTCACAAATTGTAATGTTCATATTGAGATTATATACCTTTCATAAAAAATTTTCTCCACAGTTAACAATCACAGAGGGCCCCTTCAGCTCCCCAAAAATGATCTTCGACCCCAATTCTGAGGTGTCTTGGAACAACATCCTGAGAGGCACCTCAGCTCTCCAGATGGATGCCTGGCTATCCCTGAGAATTGCACTAAGATCAGATCTGCTCCTACTAGGCTTAATCTCCATACTCACTGAGTTCCAGACACCAATCCCACTGCAATATTTGCCACATCAGACAGAGTCTTCAGCATGGTGAAAATTAGGGCCAGAGTGTGCGTTTGAAATTGTGGTGTTCTAAAGATATGTATTATTTCTACAGGTATTTCTGGTGGTAAATTTTTAGAAAGAGGGCGAATAAAACTACCGGGCCAAGACCTTTTTAAGAGTGAACCATCTAAGTATTATACTCAACAGGATCTATTCATTGGAGCTAGGCTCTGCCTGTACGAGAACTATTTTTGTCTGGTAGATGCTGACGAGTATACTTTCTGTTACATGGAAAAGAATGCAGATGAAGTAGGTTATACCTCACTTTGGTTCTTTTTTATTATTGTTACCTTTATTGTATGGCATTGCCCGCCAGTAATTTGTATAGCGTATTTAAGTAGTAACATGCAACCTATTGAACATATCATTTAACGCAAGGTAAAATCTATACATTTTGGAATTTAAACACTTGTGCTCTGAAGAGAAAAAACACATCTTTCTTATACTTCTTTATTGGTGTTCCTATTGCTGGAGGTAAAGCACACTTGTTTCTTCTCAGGTAAGCAATGCATATTAAGTCTACGACTCCCTGCTTTGTAATACCTGGTGGTGGAATATGGATTGGATAGATGTGACCAGTGAACGAACTCTGCCAGGGTCCAGTAGTCATAAACATGAGCCATTTTAATTTTTCATATAACTCATCTATAACTGCACCCTCACCTTTGACTCCCAAATCCAAAGTCGTCTTACTTATCACCCATTTTTGGTACAAACCTATTCACTGATAGAATCATAGAATAGTACACTATCCAAGATTGAGCTCCTTGTGTCAAGGCAAAATCAACATGAACTATCAAGGTTACAACCTCACTGGTGCGTGTGGCATTCCCACCAATTCTGCCCTCTGATATGACAATATGCCATCAACAAAGAACAACAGGTATACAGCATTGTTCAAATTAAAGTTGTCAAGATTGCAAAGCAAACAAGTGATTGTATAATGTCAGAAATCACATGACACCAGGTTATAGTCCAATGGTTTACTTGAAATCACAAGCTTTTGGATCACTTCAGGTGAAGTGGAGGGAAGCACACAGTCACAGAATTTATAGGCAGAGAGATAATGGCAAGATAATTCCAGGTCAATAAAAGTGTCAAAGGATGGGTACAAATAGTGGAGTATCAACAGGCTGATGGTGTCAAAACAGAACAGTAAGGAAGATTTTACAAACACAGAACAGTATGGTGAGCTTACAGGTAGCGCGACATGAACCCTAGATCACGGTTGAACTGTCCTGATGGATATGGAACTTTGCTATCAGTTTCTGCTCAGCGATTCTGCATTGTTGTGTATTTCAAAGGCCACCTTGGAGGACACTTATCTGAGGATTGGAGGCTGAAGGTCCTTGACCTGCCTAGCGATTTTTGCACCGTGACCATTCATATGTTGTCATAGTGTTGGCATGGTCTCACTGATATACCGTGCCTTGGGGCATTCTTTCCTGCAGCGTATGAGGTAGACAACATTGGCCAAGTCACATGAGTGCATACCATGCATATGGTGTTCCCACGTGTGATGATAATATCCATGTGGATGATGTGACATTTCTTGCAGAGTTGCCGTGGCAGGGTAATGTGGTGTGGTGATCGCTGTCCTCCTGAAAGCTGGGTAGTTTGCTGCATATGATAGTTTGTTTGAGGTTAGACGGCTGTTCGAAGGTGAGAAGTGGAGGCGCAGGAATGGTCTTGGCGAGATGTTCATCGTCATCAATGACATGTTGAAGGCTGCGAAGAACGTAGCGTAATTTACCCATTCCAGGGAAGTACTGGACAACAAAGGATTCTCTATCAGTCATGTCCCATTTCTGTCTTCTGAGGAGATTGTTTTTCGCTGTGGCCTGTTGGAACTGGCAAATCGATGAGTTGAGTATCATACCCCATTCTTATGAGGGAGTCTTTCAGCAAATGTATATAACGTTCCTCCTCATCTAAGCAGATCCTGTGTATATGCAAGGGTTGTATGTAGGGGATGGTTTCTTTAACATGTTTAGGGTGGAAGCTAGAGAAGTGCAGCATCTTGAGGTTGTCCATGGGCTTGCAGTAGAGTGAGGTACTGAGGTGTCTGTCCTTGATGGAGATCATGTGTCCAAGAATGAGCCTGATTCTGAAGAGTAGTCCATGGTAAGTCCGACGGTGGGATGAAACTTCTTGTTATCACGATTTAGTTGTTTCAGTGATTCCTCACCACGAGTCCAAAGGAAGAAAATGTCATTAATGTATCTCATGTTCAACATTGGTTGGAGGACCTGTGCAATGAAAAAGTCTTGCTTGAACTTGTGCATGAAAATGTTGGCGTATTGGGGTCACATTTGGTCCCCATGGCTGTTTCATGTATCTGGATGAAGAGCTGGTTGTTGAAAGTGAAGATGTTACAGTCGAAGATGAAGCAGATGAGTTGTAAGATGGCATCTGGGAATTGACAGTCGTCAGTGTTGAGTGCTGAGGCTGAGATAACACAGTGTGGAGCTGGAGGAACAAAGCAGGCCAGGCAGCACGAGAGGAGCAGGAAAGTTGAAGTTTTGGGTTGGAACCCTTCAGAAAAATGAAATTTCCCAACCCAAAATGTCAACTTTCCTGGTCCTCTCTTGCTGCCTGGTCTGCTGTGTTCCTCCAGCTCCGTACTGTATTATCTCTGACTCCAGCATTTGCAGTTTTTGCTGTCTCTGAGTACTGAGGCTGTTGCAGTGAGGCCATCATCGTGAGGTATGCTGGTGTAGAGTGCTGAAACGACCATTGTGCTGAGGAATGTTTTTGATTCAGCTCGTCTGTGGGTGCTGAGAGAACACCACCCTCACACATGCGAACACCATCCACCACGTACATGGTACGTACTCATGCTACCTGTAACCTCATCATACTGTTCTGTGTTTGTAAAATCTTCCTTACTGTTCTGTTTTGGCGCCATCATCATCATAACTTATTATTATCCCTCTACCTTAATTAGTTTGTACCGTTTTGGATTACTTATTACTTTGGTTAGATCTTCGTTGTGCAACTTTTATATCATGTTATTCCAGCCATTTGGTTTGTCTCCAGCACCATCTTATTTTTGACTTTTTGTAATTATCCCTCTGCCTCAATTAATTGGATAGTAGGTCATCCCTTCACTTGCTATTCAACTGTTGACACTTTACCCACATCGTTTGACAGTTTTGATCACCTGCAGAGATTTACTATTCAGTCTGTCGACACTGCACTCACACTATTTGTACTTATCTCATGACACATTTAATTACCTGGAATTATCTTGCCCTGATCTCTCTGCCTATAAATTCTGTGCCTGTTAGCATCCCTCCACTTAACTTCGTGAAGGAGCAGGGCTCCGAAAGCTTGTGATTTCAAATAAACCTGTTAGACCATGATCTGGTGTTGTGTAACTTCTGACTTAGTTCGCCCCAGTCCAACACCAGCACGTCCACAGCACAAGTAATTTTATAGCAGCTAGAGAATTCAAAACACTGGAGAATGGTAAACATTTACCTTAATCACCTCTGATCATTAAGAATAAATATGCACACAGAATAAAACCTAGATTTGGCTTCATCTGCACAGTTAAGTTTGTTACGACAGATTGTAGATGATCTCACTTCATGTTTGACCATAGCGTGGCTTTTCTTTAGAACTGAGGATGGATGTGCCTTGCGAATTCTGTAAGTGTCAAACTATTTACATTTTAAGGCTATGAAGAATTTAACCAGGCAGGTTAACTTTGCATAAACAAGGAAAAGGATAAAATTATTGGAAATATTTTCCAGCCCCTGAATAATGTGGGCAATGGCGAACCAGCTGGGAAAATATGGTAAGAGTAGAAAAATGAGATTTTTGATCTTGAGAAATAAAAGTCTGATTTTTCCACCCACAATTTTCATGGCTAGATGATAATCATGCTAGTGGGCACTGAGGGGCCTATTTGCATGCATTAACATCTCACTATTACCTAATCACACCTCATATGCAATTTGCTACTTTCCCAGGAAGTGGACAGAAACTAAACCACAATAATTCCTGACGTGAAAGTCTGCCCAAATAACTGCAGCTCATCAACATTCGCTACCCTCCAGTTTTCCGGGACCTGATTCGTGACTAACAATGGGCTTTCACCTTGTCCAGACTCCATACCATCTCAGGGTACACTCCATGCGCTATAACTGCCCACTTTCTTCATCCACAGAGGTTGGCATCAGCTAAGCACCAGCTTCAGACCAGTATCATGGTACATTACATGAGCACTTCAATGGTTTACTTTGGACCTCACCAACACCTTACGTTGCATGCTGCTGCCAGGCCATTTTTCATGCAGAGACAGACACCCACAAGATGTCTTTAACATGTAATGTGTGATTGTTTGATTAATGCTGTTACCTATTGAGGAACTTCGCATTGTTTACACTGGAGCCTACTGTCTCACAATTTAATAAAAATACATATTCCACCCATTGTGCACCTGTAATTTGGACAAGGATGGAAGGCACACAAGTAGCACTTCACCTCTCAATCTAGGTGACCCTTCAAACCTTCATGATCCTTTCTGCCTTGCCCTCCCAGTCAATCCCAGCAGGTTTGATCCACCCACATTTTCGCCACTCCAAGATGCTATGCATGAAGATTGGCATGCCGGTGCAGTTCTGCAATTCCATGCAGGAGGAAAACAGATTAGAGGGAATGATGCCCACCAACTCAGTCATTTAACTCTTCACCTCCCCACTTTACTAACTCAGCTCCAGAACAGGTCCCTTATATCCTCCTTGACTTCCAGTGAACAGACCCCAGGACTGACTGTGGCCATCCCCCGACTAACTTGACCAAAATCCGACTGATACCTATGCAGCTTCCTACTGGCTTATCACAATTCCCGTGATTGGCTGCATCTGACCTACAGGACTCACAGTGGCCCACTCATCGGACTAAAATGACACAGACCCCCTGACCCTGACCACCCTAAGCACTTGACTGACGGTGCCCTATCCCCTGAACTGATATTGAATGATGCCATTGACTGGCTGTGCCAGTATCACCTGACTGATAACATCCACAACTGAGGATTCTGGACTTGCTGGGCTTTTAGTCAGGGATAGTAAGAACTGCCGATGCTGGAGTCTGAGATAACACAGTGTGGAGCTGGAGGATCAGAGGAGCAGGACAGCTGACGTTTCGGGTCGGGACCCTTCTTCAGAAATTCTCTGGTGCTGCCTGGCCTGCTGTGTTCCTCCAGCTCCACACTGTGTTATTTTAGTCAGGGATGTTTGCTTGAAGCACATTCCTGGTGTTTCCTGCATATGCTTGGCACATGCTGCAGATACAACATTAATGTAACAAGGTGCTGTACAGCAATAGTCCACCTTCTTGACTGATCATTGCTGGCAAGTATGACAAGCTGCCTGGCTTTGTCTTTGTGTTAAAAGGCAAGGCAAAACAAAGTTACTGTGAGCCTGTAAGTCCTGAATGAAGGTCCAATGCATAAAAAAGCAAGAGAAGGAAAGGATGCTGTGAGCACCTCAAGGGCAAACTAAGTGAGCACTGAGAAAGTAAACTAAATTCCCCAAGATGCACCCTGTTCCCATGCATGATATGGGTGTCTGTCTCTGCACACAAAGTGGCCTGAATGTATGAAGGTGGATAAATCTCCTGGTTTTGATCAGATATATCCAAGAATCCTGCAAGAGGCAAGAGAAGAAATTCTGGGGGCCCTGGCTGATATATTTGCATCATTGTTAGCCACAAGTCAAGTTCCGGAAAACTGGAAGGTAACTAGTGTTGAGCCCTTATTCAAGAAGGGCTGCAAAGACAAACCTGAGAATTGTAGACCTTTCAGCTTAACATCTGTGGTAGGTAAGTTACTTGAGAAGATTCTGAGGGATAAGATATAGATGCATTTGGAAAGACAAGGTTTGATTAGGAGTAGTCAGCAAGCCTTCATGCATGGGAGATCATGCCTCACAAATTTGTTAGAGCTCTTTGATGAAGAGACCAGGAAGGTTCATGAGGGCAGGGCGGTAGCCATAGTCTGTATGGATTTCAGTAAGGCCTTTGATAAGGTGCCACATGATAGCTGCTCTGGAAGCATGGAATCCAGGAGAGCTGGCAAATTGGATACACAGAGATAACAAGCATGGGGCTGGATGAACACAGCAGGTCA
>JAHRHZ010000032.1:8524935-8565086 GCA_024137785.1 Ginglymostoma cirratum
TGCTTGACCTGCTGTGTTCATCCAGCCCCATGCTTGTTATCTCGGATTCTCCGGCATCTGCAGTACCTTTTATCTCTGACACAAATTGGATACACAGTTGGTTTGATGGTAGGGAGCAGACAGTATTAGTGGAAGGATGCTTGTTGGACTGGAGACTCACAACTAGTGGTGTACTCAGGGGTCGGCGTTGGGCCCATTGCTGTTTGTTATCTGTATCAATGATTTGAATAAGAATGTACAAGGCATGATTAGTAAGTTTACGGATGACCTTAAAATAGGCGGTCTCATGGACAGTAAGGAAGGTTATCAGAAATTGCAGCAGGATCTTGACCAGCTGGGGAAGTGGGCTGAGAAATGGCAAATGGAATTTAATATAGAAGTGTTGCATTTTGGAAAGTCGAATCAAGGTAGGAGTTTCATAATGAATGGTAGGGCCGTAAGGAATGTAGTGGAACAGAGGGACCTGGGAGTTCAGGTGCACAGTTCTCTGAAAGTAGAGTCACAGATAGACAGAGCAGTGATGGCAGCTTTTGGCACACTGGCCTTTATCAGTCAGGGTGTTGAATGTAGAAATTGGGTAGTTATGTTGCAGTTGTACAGGACGTTGATGGGACCACACTTGGAATATTGTGTTCAGTTTTGGCCACTTTGCTATAGGAAGGATGTTATTAAACTGGAAAGAGTGCAGAAGAAATTTACAAGGATGTTGCCAAGAGTCAAGGGACTGAGTGGTAAGGAGAGGTTGGATATGCTAGGACTTTTTTCTTTAGAGTGTAGGAGACTGAGGGTGATCTTATAGAAGTGTATAAGATCATGAGAGGCATGGATAAGGTGAATACATTCAGTCTTTTTCCCAGGGTTTGGGAATCAAGGACTAGAGGGCATCAGTTTAAGATAAGAGAGGAAAGAATACATGGGAACCTGCAGGGCAACATTTTTTACACAGAGGGTGGTATGCATATGGAATGAGCTGCCAGCAGAAGTGCTTAAGGTGGGAGCATGAACAACATTTAAAAGTCATTTAGATGAATACATGGATAGGAAAGGCTTAGAAAGATATGGGCCAAGTGCAGGGAAATGGGGTTAGCGTGGATGGACATTTTGGTTGGCATGGACCAGTTTGGGCCAAAGGGCCTGTCTCCATGCTGTGGGACTCTATGATTCTGAGATGCTGCCAGACCTGCTGAGTTTTTCCAGCATTTTCTGCATTTGTTTCAGATTTCCAGGATCCACAGTACTTTGCTTTAAAATAATCAGTCATTGCAGATTTCAAAGACCACATTGGATGGTGCATCAGGTTAATGAAGAGAAGCTATTTTTGTACCACAATGAAGGCCTGGATTTTACAGCATCACCAAACAGTATACAAATTAATGTCTGTCTCCATGGAGGTTCTTATTTCATGAAAAAAAATTATGTAATAAAAATACTTTTTAGCTGTTTGAGGACGGTAATGACAGAAAACTATTCTGTCTTGGTAATTCTACTGATAAAGGTAGATGGCGTGACATTGGGAGATGGTACATATCAACCTCCAGAATATTATTCATGAATTAGTCAACCCCTTACTTTTGGCTAAAGATTGGTTCTCAGATATTTGACTTTTACACAAGTTTATATGATAATTACAAGAGTTAAGAATGACAAGGATATAATGATATTAACCTATGTCTCAAAGTTTTTGACAGTGATTGTAACTGAAAAAGAATGAGGAATGTGTGAGAATATATTTCATTACTGTAGCTGTTGCTTTAACAATGTGCTAACGGATTGAAAAAAACAAATGTATTCAATTTTTTGTTATTGACAACAGTTCAGTTTACAGTATTTTAATTGTTTTGTTTTAATCTGATTTAATGCCAACTTTATTTTTGTTCAACATCTCTTGTATTAGTACCAAAAGGCTAATATTTGCACAATTCTGACGAAGCTCAAAACAACTGGTGAATTACATTCCCTTGAAATAAAAAGGATGCTTTCAGCTCATGATCCTAAAAGGATTGGCATAATTAATTATGATGATTTCAGGTGAGTTTGATATGTTTTGCCGTTAACTAACAATGTTCTCTCATAGTATTAATTTATATATTGTGATGACCTACCTGTTTTTGGGGAGAAAACCTGTGTCTTTTCTTGGGGTGGTATTTCTTTAATAGCTAGAATTTGATTTCTGTTTTAAAAAAAACTGTGTTCAGTAAAGGATCATCTGACCAGATTGTCTGAGAACAGAACAATGGAAAAGAAGGTCAACAAGTTAATCATAGGAGTGAGCATGTTCTCAGAGTAGATTTCTCTTCAAACAGACTAGTTTGAAAGTTACAAAGAAATACAGAAATTGCTGAAGAAATCAGCAGGTCTGGCAACATCTGTGGAGAGAAAGCAGAGTTAACCTTTCAGGTCAAGTGACCCTTCTTGGAGTATAACTAGGAAAAGATTGGTATATGTGCTGAAGATGGGGTGGGACGATGGGAAGAGTAAACGATAGATGTAAATGGAGCTCAGAGAGAGAGAGAACAACAGTTGGGCAGACAAAGGAATAGGTAAAGGTCAGCCAGGGACAATCAATAGCTGCTGATGGGGAAACATTAGTTTGGAGGAAGGCTATGGAAGAAGGTGCATAGGCCATAAAATTATTGAACTTGATACTGACTCCAGGAGGCGGCAGGGTCCCCAGTAGAAAATGAGATGCTGTTCTTCCAGCTTGCACTGAGCTTTGCTGAAGCACTGCAGCAAGCCCGAGATAGAGACACTGGCCAGGGAACATGGTGGTATGTTGAAATGGCAGGCAACAGGAAGCTCAGTTGTGGACAGAACATAGGTGCTCTGCAAAGCAGTCATGCAGTATGTGTTTCATCTCTCTAATATAGAGGAGACCACATTGTGAGCAGTGAAAACAGTAGACTGGATTGAGTGAAGTGCCGATGAATTGCAGCTTCACCTGGAAGGTGTGTCTGGGACCTTGGTTAGGGAGGAGATATGAAGTAAAAGGCAGCTGCTACACCTTTTGCAGTTGCGTGGGGAGGCATTGGGAGTGGAGGAAGAGTGGACCAAAGTGTCCCTGCAGGAGGCTGACAAGGAAAGGGAGGGAAATATTTGTCTGCTGGTGGCATCCCGCTGGAGGAGGCAGAAATGGCGGCTAATGACTCCTTGGATATGGATGCTGGTAAGACCATAAGACATAGGAGTGGAAGTAAGGCCATTCGGCCCATCGAGTCCACTCCGCCATTTAATCATGGCCGATGGGCATTTCAACTCTACTTACCCTTACTCTCCCCGTAGCCCTTGATTCCTTGCGAGATCAAGAATTTATCAATCTCTGCCTTGAAGACATTCAACGTCCCGGCCTCCACTGCGCTCCATGGCAATGAATTCCACAGGCCTACCACTCTCTGGCTGAAGAAATGTCTCCTCATTTCCGTTCTAAATTGACCCCCTCTAATTCTAAGGCTGTGCCCACGGGTCCTGGTATCCCCACCTAACGGAAACAACTTCCCAGCGTCCACCCTTTCTAAGCCATGGTAGGGCAGTAATGAGGATCTGGGGACCCTATTGCTGTTGTGGGAGGGAAGAGAAGGCGTGGGGGCAAAAATGTGGGAGATGGGTTGGATACGGCTAAGGGCACTGTCAATCACAGGTGGTGGGGAATCTTCGATTAAGGAAGAAAGTGCACATTTCGGAGGCCCCCTTGTAGAAGCTGGCATCGTCAGAACAGATGCAAGGGAAACTGGGAGAATGGAATGGAGTCTTTACAGTAAGCAGGGTGTGAGGATGTACAGTCCAGGTAACTGTGCGAGTCAGTGGGTATGTAGTGGAGCAAGTGGAGTAAAGGAAACATTTCTGCCAGCAGAATTCATTTGAACTTCTGGCTGTTGGCTAAAAGAGTTAAACGCTTGATTATTGAAAGACTTCACAAACACGTTGAATTTCTGGTATTGACAAACTGAGGAGAGAGACAGAAGTTTTAAAAATGAAACTCCATAGTTAAAGAATGTTAGAATCAAAAGAGTTTTATGCTGAGATGGCTAGGTTTAAGCTGCCGTAGATGTCTATATTCAGCGGGGAGTTTACTACCTTATGATAGTTAGAGGAGATTTGAAGGATGACCTTTGCTGGAAGTGAACAGAGGATCAAGAAATTTTAGGTTGTATACAAATCATTGACAGAATAACTAGACCAGGTGGTTAATCTTCCCAGTTTTGCTAAGTCTTGACTATTTACAGCTGCAACTCTAATGGGTGTATAAGGAAAATTCAGTTAAGACATTCAATTTAAAATAAGTAATTGTGTTCATTCCATCTTTATTATATTTGACTGTTTAAAAGAGTATAATTATTATAATTATTATTTTATTTTGAGGACTAAAATTCTGTTGTTTAAAGTGTGACCATGTGATTTTATTTTTTTAGTAAATATTTGGATTTTCAGATTCTTGGACAAAAGTGTTCCTGGTCTTCACTGAGTTTGTAATGATATTTTATTTCAATAATTCACTGTTTATTCTGCCAAGTAAGCAGAATGTCAGTCATTTGAAGCTTATCAATGCTGCCAAAATACACTAGAGATTGACGCATGAATTTGATTCAGGATTGGAGGAGGTTATGCCCTAGTTGTAATCAGTGATCTGAGGAGGTATTCCCTTGCAGACTTCTAGAAAAACCATTTTTGTATTAATTCAAAATCCTCAGTGCCCTGATCAGGAAAAGTTAAGAAAACCCACTAACATAGTCAATGCATATTTTCTATTATTTTACATTTGTCACTCTGCAGATTGTCCTTTTTGTAAAATTTCAACATTTATTCTGTATCTGACCTTGTCTTACTAAAATGTAATTTTCAAAGTCCAAAGGTGTGCACCTGAAGGCATGTTAAAAGTCAAGACAGACTGAATTTTTATTTGTGTATCAGTCATATTTTGTACCAGATACTGATTGGGTAAAAGTAGATTCCTTGGAGATTCTCCCATTTTTCTGACCTAACTTCAGCAGAGGAGCTACAGAAATTTTGAACAAATAGCTGGGGTGATGGTACACAATGAAGAGAATTCCCATCACATGAAAATTTCTCCTGTCTTTGTCAAGTTTTCATATTAATATCTTAGACTGATTAGCTGCTCATTTACATTCAGTGAATGTTCCTTGACATTTTGCTTAAAGTTTTGAAATTTCACCTCTTTTACATTAGGACTATGTATTGCAATTATATGTTTGGTTCCATTTGTCTTGAGGGTTATGTCTTGCAACTTTTCTTAAAGGAGAATGTTTCTGCTACAGACTGCTGAGCAAGCAGACCTTTTGTAATCTTACTTAAATAATAACAGAAACTGCTGGAGAAACTCAGCAGATCCGGAGGCATTTGTGAAGAGAGAAACAGGATTAAAATTTCGAGTCCAAAGACTTTTCTTTGGAGTTGAGTTTCTCCTGTATTTTCTAGTTTTATTTCAGATTAGCAACATTTACAGTATTGTCTTTTTGTTATCAGGTAACATTACATTTATAGTACCAACTTCATACACAATATCTCTATTAGTTTGAATTTATTTTCATTTTAAATATTGCTTATTACTACCACCTATAAGAATATATTTAATCTTTGTTTGTAAACAGGAATATTGTGATTCAGATTGGAGAAGGACTACTCACTGAACATGAAATCATGACAATTGGACGCTACTATAGCATCCGTGAACAGCTAAAAACAGACATATGTCTGATACTACATGTTGTCCAAGAGGCATTGAGAAAGAGCACCTTTGAGGATTTTACCAAAATATCTGAGGCTTTTATGTTTGAGGATAGACAAAGGTAACAAACAAAATGTCATTATTATGAATGGTTATCATAGCGAATCCATGGTATTCTTCCATGGTTCCAGAGATTCTCGAAAGTAATATTTATGTATTTTACCTAAGTTTTTTAATTTATACTCTTTGCCCTGCCGTTTTAAAATACTGGCCTCTAATCACCTGTGTTTATGAATTCAATTAGTTAGATTCGTAGAAATAAGTTTTTCCTTCAAATTAACCTTAAGGCAACCACAATTGAGGAGGTGTCCAAGAATTTTAGTTTTGATTTCATCTCATATCAAAATGCTCCTCAAAGCATCAACATATACATACTTGTGATCGTTGATATCAAAGTACAATTTTAATGTAGAAGATTTTACATGAAATTCATCCGTCAATTATCTAACCTTTCTTCTCTTTCTCAACAATTTACTTACAACTCTAAAATAGTATAAATAAACAGAACCAATAAAGAGAGAAAAAGAAGAGAATTTTATTGCATCAGATGCCTTTATGAACACACTGGATCGGACAATATCGTACATATTTTGCCAATTTTTTTCCCTTTTTTTCTTCTACTATGGTATTGTACATGAGTACTAATTGACTTTGGTACTTTACCCAAATGGCCATTCTTTGTGCATTAGCCTATGAGTATGGTGGGCTGTTTGATCATAAACAGCATCACAACCAATAGCAATTAGGATAAATCATGGACAAGTATGTTCCAGCAGGTGGTAGCGCCAGGAGGGGAAAATTCGTCAGATTTTAATGTTCCTAACCAAAGCGCATGACAGCTAACTAAAAGTTGGTTCACAAACGACCTTCAGGAAAATGAGCTTGCAATGCCAACCAGGTCTTGTTTAGTTGTGACTCCTATTCCACCTTCTCTGGGCTACTGGGAGTGCACGACAAATGCAACTTTACAGCATTAGCCATATTCTAACAACATATAATTATTAGGTGAAAAGCACAGTAGAGTATATACGTCTGTCACACTTATTGTTCCAGATTTCCAGCTTTTGTTGCATTTCAGTTTTGTACTGCAGAGAGAAGTGGGTTAATAGGTTAAGACCGTGGAAACCATCTTCTGTGCTATCTAGGAAAATTTTGATTGCTAGCACCACAGGGCAACTTAAGATCTAAATACAGATATTTTTCCTTTCTTTGTTTCTCTAATATTTTTGTATTAGAGTTATTTACCATTAAAATGATGTTTGGTACCCAGGAGGAATCATTTAGAGTGACCCATATGCTGTTTCTTGTTTCCATTTTACGTGGAACTGCTCCACTCTATCCATGAGTTGATGAGCTTTCCCACCAGTAGATCTATTTTCAGTTTTCTGTGGTTTTCATTTCCAACATCATGTGAAGTAACAATTTATAAATATTAGATGAGCTGAAACTTTACCAGAAATCACAAGAATTATCAAATTAATTGATGGTTTAAATATTTCATGTAAAGTATGTAATCTGCTTTAACAATACAATTTGAAGAAACATTCATACAGTTTTATTTAATTTTGTTAACATTGGGCCCTGAATTTTCTCATTATCTTTAGTGCACAGACCATTGTTAGGCCATCGTGGTGCCAAAAGGATTAAGGAAATTTACATATTTATGCTGCTTTTACACAAAACTTAAATTCTTTCAATTCTCAGCAGTACTAATCTCACTCCTGACAATGTCTGTCAGGGTTTTTCCTTAGAGATTGTAGGAACTGCCAATGCTGGAGTCTGAGATAACAAGGTGTAGAGCTGGATGAACACAGCAGGCCAGGCAGCATCAGAGGAGCAGGAAAGCTTCCTTGTTTGTTCATGTGATGTGGGCATTACTGGCTGGGTTAGCATTTATTGTCAATCCCTAATTGCCATTGTGAAGGTAATGGTGAAACACCTTCTTGCATCAATGCAGGTGCACCCATAGTACTGTTAAGAGGGGAATTCCAGGATTTTGACAACAGAAAAGCAATGGGAATATAGTTCAAAGCCAGGATGATGTGTACCTTGAGGGAAGCATATGATGGTATTTCCTTGCATCTTCTGCCCTTGGCCTTCTATGTGGTAATCTTTACCTGTTTGGAACATTTAGTCAAAGAAACCTGGGTGAGTTACTGCAATGTAGCTTGAAAATGGTATTTACTGCTGCATTGGTGGTGCAGAGAGTGGACGCTGAGGTGCTGAATAGAGTGCAAATCAAGCAAGCTGCTTTGTCCTGGATCGTGTCAAGCTCCGTGAATGTTGTTGGAGCTGTAGTCATCCAGAGAAGTGGGGTGGGGGTTTATTCCATTACACTCCTGACTTGAATCTTGTATGTCGTAGACAAACTTGGGGGAGCAGAGGGGAGTTACTTGCCACAGAATTCCTAGTCTGTGACCTGCTCTTGTAGCCACTGTATTTGTATGGCTGGTCCAATTTCTGGTTATTATTATTTGTAGTGTTACATTGTTCAAGTATGTAGAGGTTTCCTGAAGTTTTACTTATTCCATAATTGATTTGTTATTCCCCCACACAAGGGTGTCAGCAGTTTCCTTTGTAACTTTTATCACTGTTAGTAAGGCGTTTGTGAGCTGAAGAAAGTAACAACTACAATTACTGATTACGTTACCAAGAAAATTTAACTATTTAATCCTTTTAAACTGCTGCACTTGATTTCCTGAAGTGCTTTTTTACTTTCAACTGAAAAGTTCTACTACTTCCTAAAACCATATACAAAGAACAACTTCGGACAAGAGAGAGAATTCCCCACAGCATACTTATTAAGAATTATGAAACATTAAGATGAAGAGCTCAAAGTCTTACTAAGCATCTAGCACTTAAAATCAAACCTCCGTTAAAAAAAGTTAAAACCACATCTATACAAAACTCCTACCCCGACAACACAGATCACTATTTAAACTCCCCCAAAGGATGCTGGTCCCAGCTTTGTCAAGGTGGAAGTCTGCAACCCATCCAATTTGTGCACTTTGCCACTTTGTTTGCACAACTGGTTCCAGTGCACAAGGAATCTGAAACCTTAATATAAAACTAGAAACTAGTGTTTTATCCAAATATTGGATGAGTAATTCATTCCCTTTTAGTGGTACTACACAGGTTTTCAATGTATCCCTGGGGGACAGGTACCACCACAGTCTGTATAAACCATGTAGCATTCTTCATTGAAACAGGTATACCGGCTGTCTCCAGACCCCATGAAATATCATAGGATCAGGTCAAACAGGGAGAAGGAAACCTCCTGTTGGTTACCATATACCACCCCACCCCCGTACACTTCTATATTGAACACCACTTAGAGAAATCTCTGAGGCTGCAAGAGCATAGAATGTACCCTGAGTTGGGTTTTCAATATCCTCTATCATAGTGGCTTGGCAAAACTGCCACTGACTGAGCTGGGCAAGTCATAGATTTATACAGTCATAGAGATATACAGCACAGAAACAGACCCTTCTGTCCAACTTGTCCATGCTGACCAGATATCCTAAATAAATCTAGTCCCATTTCCAGCATTTGGCCCATATCCCTCTAAACCCTTCCTATTCATATACCTATCCAGATGCCTTTTGAATGTTGTAATTGTACCAGCCTCCTCCACTTCCTCTGGCAGCTCATTCCATACATGCACCATCTTCTGCATGAAAAAGTTGCCCCTTAGGTCCCTTTTAAATCTTTCCCCTCTCACCTTAAACCTATGCCCTCTAGTTTTGGACTCCACCCACCCTGAGGAAAAGACCTTGTCTATTTACCCTATGCATGCATCTCATGATTTCATAAGCCTCAATAAGGTCACCCTCACAGCCTCTGACACTCCAGGGAAACTAGCCCCAGTCAATACAGTCTCTCCCTAAAGCTCAAACCCTCCAACCCTGGCAACATGCTTGTCAATCTTTTCTGAACCCTTTCAAGTTTCCTTGAAACATCCTTCCTGTAGCAGGGAGACCAGAATTGCACGCAGTATTCCAATAGTGGCCTAACCAATGTCCTTTACAGCCGCTACATGAGCTCTCAACTCCTACACTCAATGCACTGACCAATAAAGGCAAGCATACCAAATGCGTTCTTCATTATCCTATCTACCACGACTCCACTTTCAAGGACATATGAACCTGCACTCCAAGGTCACTTTGTTCAGAAACACTCCCCAGGACTTACCATTCAGTGTATAAGTCCTGCCCTGATTTGCCTTTCCAAAATGCAGCACCTCACATTTATCTAAATTAAACTCTATCCGCCAATCCTCGGTCCATTGGCCCATCTGATCCAGATCCTGTTATACTCTGAGTTAACCTTCTTCACTGTCCACTACTCCTCCAATTTTGTTGTCATCTGCAAACTTGCTAACTATACCTCCGATGTTCAAATACAAATCATTTATATGAATGATGAAAAGCAGTGGACCCAGCACCGATTCTTGTGGCACAACACTGGTCACAGGCCTCCAGTCTGAAAAACAACCCTCCACCACCACCCTGTGTCTTCTACCTTTGAGCCAGTTCTGTAACCAAATGGCTAGTTCTCCCTCTATTCTGTGTGATCTAACCTTGCAAACCAGTCTACCATGAGGAACCTTATCGAATGCCTTACTGAAGTCCATTTAAATCACATCCACCGCTCTACCCTCATCAATCATCTTTGTTATATCTTCAAAAAACTCAATCAAGTTCGTGAGACACGATTTCCCATGCACAAAGCCATGTTAGCTATCCCTAATCAGTCCTTTTCAAATACATTTAAATCATGTCCCTCACAGCTCCCTCCAACAACTTGCCCACCGCCGATGTCAGGCTCACCGGCCTATAGTTCCCTGGCTTTTCCTTATCACCTTTCTTAAATAATGGCACCATGTTAGCCAATCTCTAGACTTCCGGCACCTTGCCTGCGGCTATCAATGATACAAATATCTCAGCAAGTCCTAAAGGACTTGGTCAACGACAGGTGGTGAAGGAACCAATAAGCAGGAAAAACATGTATGACTTCATTCTCCCCATTCAGCTTGCCACAGATGTATTTGTCCATCACAGTTTCAGTAGGAGTGACCACCACACAGTGCTTGTGGAGACAAAAGTCCGGGTTTCACTTTAAGGATACCTTCCATTGTGTTGTGTGGACCTACGACGTGCTAAATGGAGTAGACTTCAAGGAGATCATGAAACTCAAGACTTGGTGTTGATAAGGCATTTTGGACCATCAGCAGCAGAATCCTCCTCAAAATCCATATGCAACCTCATGGACTGGCATATCCTCTACACTACCATTAATATTAAGCTAAAAAATCAACTCTGGTTCATTGTTCCAATTCAGTGTAGGAAGACATATCCGGTGCAGCATCAGGCTTACCTAAAAATGAGGATCCAGCCTGGTGAAGCAACCTGGTAAATAGATGACTTCTTACATGTCAACCAGCGTAAGCTGGAGTAATAGACAGAGCTAAGCAATTCTACAAACAACAGATTAAGTCTAAGCTGTGTAATCCTGCCACATCATTAAGTCTAACATTGGTAATGGGGAAAATTCTTGAATCCATTATCAAGCACTTTATAGCAGAGCATTCAGAAAGCAATCGCAGGATCAGATAGAGTCAGCATGGATTTATGAAGGGGAAATCATGCTTGATAAATCTGTTGGAATTCTATGAAGATGTAACTATTAGAGTTGACAAAGGGAAGCCATTCAATGTGGTTTATTTGGACTTTTAGAAAGCGTTTGATAAAGTCCTGCATAAAAGATTACTGTGCAAGATTAACGTGCATGGAATCGGGGGAAGTATATTGAGATGGATAAAGAACTGGTTGTCAGAGAGAAAACAAAGAGTAGGAATTAATGGTTCCTTTTCAAATCAGGAGGCAGTAATTAGTGGGGTACCACAGGGATCGGTGCTGGGACCTCAGCTATTCACAATATATATTAATGATTTGGATGAGGGAACAAAATGTACCATCTCAGATGATACCAAATTGAGTGGGAGGGCGAACTGTGACAAGGATACAGAGATCCTTCAGTATGATCTGGACAGGTTGGATGATTGGGCAAATCAATGGCAGATGCAGTGTAATTTAGATAAATGTGACATTATTCACTTTGGAAGCAAAAACAAGAAGACAGATTACTTCCTGAATGGCTGTAAATTGGGAGAGTGGAGTGTGGAATTGGTCTTGGGTGTCCTTGTGCACCAGTCGCTGAAGGTGCAGGTGCAGGTGCAGCAGGCTGTAAAGAAGGCAAATGATATGTTTGTAGATTGTGCACCCTACTGCTACTGAGAATTGGTGGTGGAGAGAGTGAATGATTTTGGATGTAGTGCCTTCATTGGCCTTCATTGCAAGAGGTTTTGAGTACTGGAGCGGGGATGTATTGTTGCAGTTGTACAGGGCCTTGGTGAGGCCACACCTAGAATATTGTGTGCAGTTTTGGTCTCCTTTTCTGAGGAAGGATGCTCTTGCTCTCAAGGGAGTGCAGTGAAGGTTTACCAGGATGACTCCGGGATGGTGGGACTGACATATGAAGAGAGATTGACTATGTTAGGTTTTTTTTAGGAGTTCAGACAAATGAGGCAGGGGGAGTTCATAGAGACTTATAAAATTCTAACAGGACTGGACAGGGTAGATGCAGGGAGGATGTTCTCAATGGTCAGTGTGTCCAGAACCAGGGGTCATAGTCTGAGGATTCGGAGTAAACCATTTTGGACAGAGTTGGGGAGATATTTCTTCACCCAAAGAGTGGTGAGTGTGTGGAATTAATTACCACAGGAAGTACTTGATGCCAAAACATTGAATGTATTCAAGATGCAACTAGACGTAGCACTTCATGGTTATGGGGAGAACGCAGGATTAGGCTATTGAGTGGGACGATCAGCCATGATTGTGAAAAATGCCAGAACAGGTTCGAAGGGCCAAATGGCCTCCTCCTGCCCCTATCTTCTATGTCTCTATCAGTTGTGAATGGTGATTGACAACTAAACAACTGACTGGAAGAGCAGGCGCCGTAAAAATACCCATTTTTGGGAATGGTTGGGGGAGCCCAGCACAGCTAGAATAATCGCCTATGTGAGGAGTGTAATGGATATTCCCCACTTACCTGCATGAGAGCAGTTCCAACAATACTCAAGAAGCTTGACATCATTAAGAACAAAGCAGGCCACTTGATTGGCACTACATCCAAAATCATTCACTCCCTCCACCACCAATTCTCAATAGCAACAGGATGCACAATCTACGAATATATTGCAAAAATCCTCAGACAGTACCTTCCAAACCCACACATTTTATTACAAAATAAAAATCAAAAGAACTGCAGATGTTGGAAATCAGAAAGAAAAACAGAAATCGCTGGAAAAACTCAGCAGACCTGGTAGCATCTGTGGAGGGAAATCAGAGTTAACCTTTCAGGTTGCGTGATCCTTCCTCAGAACTGTTATCCCACGATTATTATCCTCACTGCCCACAAGGGGACAAGAACAGCAGATGCATGGAAACACCACCACCTGCGCATTCCCTTGAATCCATTCGCCATCCAAATTTGGAAATAAACCACTGTTCCTTCATGAAGTCAGAGTCCTGAAACTCCTTCCTTAATGGTATTGTGAGTGTCCCTATGCCAAATGAATTACAGCAGTTCAAGACGGCAGCTCACCATCACCTTCTCAAGGGCAACTACAAATAGGCAATACCAGCTGGCCTAACTGCTAATACTCACACCCCATGAATAAATATATAAAAACAATCTGCAAAAATGTTTGATTGGCGTTCTGACCTTAAAGATCCCAATTAGTTGATGTGACAACATGAAGTTACATTCAGACAGTACAGATCCTTGAAACATGCATGTTGTCCACTCCAGCAGAAAGATGCATGAAGCAACAAAATAGAACTGGCAGTAGGCAGAGCCTTTGCAGTATCCAGCACCTGCAGTTTTTTTCTTGATGTCATATAGATGGTGCAGATTAAGTAAACGGAGAACAGGAGATTCATGTTCACACTCTCAGCAGTTTATTCATCTTGTCCTCTATGAGGTTCTGGGAGTGGGAATTGACATAAGGCAGGAAGCTATATGAGGCAGTCATCTTTCTGACACTTCTCAACAATATTGGATGCTCTGGAACTCGCAATCGACATCTTGATGTAGAGATGCAGCTCTTCGGTAGAATTCGGGAGATTTAAATTAAGCACTTTCGCCCCTTGCTGTTTCAGTTCTGTACCGTCTGATTATGTGCCACTTTGTCTAGCAAGTGAGGGGGCAGAATATCAGTGATTTTGTGGTACAAATTTTGAGTTATGCTCCTCCATGTATGAATAACAGGAATTCTTTGGAGGCAGTGAGGAATAGGTGGGAGCAAGGTGAAGAATCTGGATTTGAGGCATCACTCCTGAGTGTCAGAAAATGTTGAATGAGTTAAGAAGAATTGAGCAGTGTGAAATGATGGTGATATTTAGAAGATGTTGCAAGAAGTTGCTTTGACTGACTGCACGCATGAGTGCATTAAACCTCGTGACACTGCTGCTAGATTTTTGGTTCCAGACTCTGGACGTTTATCTTCCAGGCCACCTACTTCTATTCCCTTCTGAAGGGAATCCTTAGAGTCCTTTATGAGGTTGAATTCCTCTGTGAGTCTTGCTGTTTAGTTTGAAAGAATTTCAATTCGAGCAGTCTTTTCTGTGCAGCTTCCTTTCAAAATGCAACCTGTCTTTAAGAAAACCAGGCTATCTCTGTGACACAGAGTTTACCAACACTCCCTGGTGTGTCCTGTTATGTACAGAAGTTACTAGCAATTCTGCAAAAAGGAGACCAGCACTAGATCTCCAGAAACTTTCAAAATATTCATGCAAATCATATGAATAGGTATATTTTGTGTCTTACCCACCTTGATCTGAATGGACATTGGCATTCCACTAATCATGTCCTCTTTACCCAAATGTCAGAACGAATTAATTTTATGCACATTTTCCACTGCAGTACTATTTCTGGCATTCTAATGCATGCCTATATCAGCTGGTTAATATATGCTAGCATATTAAACCTGGCGATGCTGTAAGGTTCAACAGTAATGCAAGAGTTCAGTAACCACCATCTTAGAATTGTTGTGGTAGTAGACAATTGTGGCATCAGTTTGTCAGTTCATGACATCACAATTTAAGAACCATACTATCTTATTTAATAAAGAAAGTCTGAAAGATAACATAAATACAATATTAAATCATTTCAAGTCTGCAACAATATCCTGTTGCCACTCTGAATAGCCCATTTCAGACACCATCATAATGGATAGAAGTTCAAACAGCATGACAAAGGAGAGTGGCATGGCTGAGGGCAACAGCTCACCGATTCTACCTTCCCCAGTAAGGGAGGAGACAGGTTACTAATGAGCTCTCCGAGCATCTGATAGTTACCCTGAAGAATGCAGAACCTATGTCACTTCAATTGGCAGAAGCAAAGCAGTTTGAGGCAATGGGATGAAATGTAAATATTTGTGATGAAGTTGACAGAGTGCCCATTCCCATCTTTTTTGTTACTAGTGTACAGTTCCTCAGGTCCTTGAAGAATTAGTTTTCAGTGTTCTGTAACTCCTCCTCCGTCATAATGCATCAAATGGTATGACTTTCTCTTACCTCAGTTTGATCTGAGTGTAGATTTTGGATGGGTTAAAACAAAATTCTTGGAAGAGACGAAAGCTCTATGTTAAAATGAAGTCAAATGTTAGTTAATAAAATCAATGAAGACACATTCAAAAAGACTAGTGCTCTCTTCAACTCAGTAACATTTCACTTACACTTGTAACATATTTATCAGTTGATAAAGTTCAAAAAGGATGTAAAAGATACATAGTCTACTAATGCAAGGCCTATATTTTTGTGAAAATCATAACTGGGAATGTTAGCAGATTATAACACAGTGTTCAGTACCATTCTTGGTAGGAGGAGCTGTTCGATCCTTTTGTTCTGGAAAGTTACATAGATTATTGGAACGTCAGTAATCTGGGAAGCTCCTACGCACTTAACAGTGCAACTTCACATTGAATGAACATGGCAGGTGCAAGATGTGCATTGCTAAAAATATCAAGGAAAATTATGTTCAGCAGTAAATTGCAGATTTCTTGCATTTTTTTTAGTGGAAAGGTAACACAATTACAAATTCTGAAGAAAATGTAGAAATTCAGCACCAAATGTTTTGATGGTTTTTTTCTGTTTAACTGAACTATTAATAGACAACTATTATACTCATCTTTGTAGAAGTTATGACCCATTTAATGTAATGCTGCTTTCTTTTTATTTTTTTTAAACAGAACTGGATTTTTGCCAGTCCCGGAAAGTAGAAATATTCTGAAAGGTTTCCAGCTACCTATATCAAATGAAATTCTTGATGAAATGATTTCAAAGTAGGTTTATAAAACTAATCAAAATTCTATTATTTTACCTATTGATTTTATTTTATTTAGCATTAACATAGACACAGAGCCAAGCAATAGTCTTGTCAGTGGCTAAATGGAGTTCCGTTAACTTTAAATCCTCTCTCCAAATTAAGAATCCATGCTAACTGAAATTATGGTCTCCATCTGAATGATTTAAATTCTGTATTAAAATAAGGACACAGCTTTCCAAAGGATACATGATAGGCGTTGCAGGTTCGAGAAAATATCTTGCAATGTTGCCTGAATCTGGGAACTGCTAAGTAGCATTCACATTCATCATTTAAGGGAAAGATTTCTCTGAGGTCACTCAGAATGTTGGAAATAGATGGTGTGAGGCTGGGGAGTTTACTTAAGCAATTTATAAGAACACAACTCTATTCTTATTGTCTTACCACAATTATTTCAAATTATTTCAATTTAAAGTTTTCTAGGTGCTGATGGACAAGTGGCTTACCGGAACCTTGTCTTAGGCATGAACTGGCGCGAAAACCCTGTACCCCATGTGGAAGTAAAACACCCTTTGGAGGTAGGACACATAATGTAACATACTGTATCTAGTTGTTTTGCAAAAGCCCAGTGTTCAAACACTGATTAAGTTACATTGTTATTACTAGATTGTTGGCCTATTTTGCTTCATTTGAAAAGTCATATTTATCAGTTAGCAAAGTTCCAAAAAGGTGTTAAGCATACATATTGTACTAATGGAAGACCTATACATTTGAAAAAAAAATTCAGAACTGGGGATGTTAGCAAATGAATACACAGTGTTCAGTACCATTCTTAACTACCCAGTTACTGAAGCAATCCATGTCCTCATGCAGCATGACCTGGTTTTGGGCTTGGGCTGATAAATGATATTTGACATTTTCACCGCATAAGCTCCAGGCAATGACCATATCCAAAAGGAAAAAGAAGTCTTGTTTACCAACAAAATTAGAGTCACAGAGTCATACAGCATAGAAACAGACCCTCTAGCCCAGCATATTTATGCTGACCAGCAAACACCAAACTACACTCATCCCATGTCCCCGCACTTGGTCCATATCCTACTATGCTCTGGCATTTTAAGTACTTTTCTAGGTGCTTCTTAGATGTTGCAAGAGTACTTGCTTCCATCGCCCTCTCAGGCAGCACATTCCATATCTACCACCCTCTGCGTAAAAAGCTTTTCCTCAGATCTCCTCTAAACCACATTCTCCTCACATTAAACTTATGCCCTCTGGTCTTAGACACGTCTGCCATGGGGAATGGGTTGTCATGACCAACTCTCATTGTTTTGTATACCTCAATTAGTTACCCCCTCAGCCTTCTCTGCTCCAAGGAAAACAAACCCAGCCTATTCATTGATAGTAGGAACTGCAGATGCTGGAGAATCTGAGATAACAAGGTGTAGAGCTGGATGAACACAGCAGGCCAAGAAGGGTCTAGACCCGAAACGTCAGCTTTCCTGCTCCTCTGATGCTGCTTGGCCTGTTGTGTTCATCCAGTTCTACACCTCGTTATCCCAGCCTATTCAGTCTCTCCTATAACTGAGACTTTTCTTCTCAGGCAATATCCTGGTGAATCTGCTCTGCACTCTCTCCAGTGCAATAATGTCCTTCCAATTATGTGACAACCAGAACTGCACACAGTATTCCATCCATGGCCTACCGATGTTTTATAAAGTTATAACAATATTTCCTTGCTCCTATATTCCACACCCTGGCTAATTAAGCCAAGCATCCTGTATGCCTTTTTCACCACTCTGTCTACATGTGCTGACACCTTCAGGGATCTATGGTATTGTACACCAAGGTCCCTTTGATCCTCAGTATTTCCCAGGGATCTACCAATTATTGAGTATATCCTTCCCTTATTAGACCTCCCAAAATGTATCACCTCACACTTATCAGAATCAAAATCCACCTGCCATTGCTCTGCCCAATTTACCAGCTAATCAATATCACACTGTTAACTGAGACCATCCTCCTCACTATCAACATCACCATGAATTTTCATGTCATCTGCACACTTACTAATTATATTTTCTACATTCACATCCAAGTCACTCATGTATAACAAACAGCCAGGGACCCAGCACCAATCCCTGTGGTATATCACTGGTCACAGGTTTCCACTCACAAAAGCAACCCTCCCCCATCACCCTTTGCCTCCTATTTGGAAGTCAATTTTAGATCCAGTTTGCCAATTTACCCTGGATCCCATGGGCTTTTACATTTGGACAAACTTTCCATATCGGACTTTGTCAAAGGTCCATGTAAACCACATCAAATGCACAATATATTTAGTCACCTTTTCAAAAAACTCAATTGAAGTAATCAGACTTCCCTCTAACAAATCCATGCTGACCATCCCTGATTAATGTCTGCCTTTCCAAGTATTGTTTAATATTGTCCTTCAAAATGTTATTCAATAATTTTCCTACCACTGAAGTTAGACTAACTGGTCTGTAATTATCTGGCCTATCCCTGCTGCCCTTCTTGAACAAAGGAACCAAATGAGCTATCCTCCAGTCACCTGGCATTTCACGTGTAACCAGCGAAGTATTAAATATGTTTGCAGGCTCCCAGCAATTGCCTACCGTAGCAACCTGGGATAATCTCATCAGGCCTGGGGATTTATTGAAGTGCTTTGAATTAGTTTCATTGTCACATGTACTCAAATGAGTACAGTGAAAAATTTACAAGTTGCCATTTGTGGCGCCATCTTAGGTACAAGGTAACTAGGTACAGATTCTTCAGTACAAGTTCTTAGGAAAGCAAAAATTAGAAAATAAAGAAATAAGAAATCCAGCATTGCAACCAGTAGGAATAAATTAGAAAATAGAGGCATTAAAAATTCAAAACAACAGTTCTTCCAACCCAGTCCAGGCTGGCACCTAGCCTCCATTCTATGTTAGGCCTTGACTACATACCACGCTGGGCTTCATCTCTAGGCTTTCAAGACAGGGAGATGGCTCTGGAATCACCTCAAGGCCATAAGTCCATGCTGAGGTCACGCTGAGCTGAAAGTTTGGCACAGGCTCCTGAAAGACCATCACTTCGGGCCACAGAGAGACCACCAGGCCAGGCTGGAAAACTGCCATGCCCGGCTGGGAGATGTGTCGCAGAGAAACTGCCATGCTGTGTCATCGAGAGACTGCCACACTGGGAGGGGAAACTGTCACATCAGGCCGGGAGACCGCCACACCAGGCCACGGGCCGAAAGGCTGTCACGCTAGGCCGGGAGACCACCACACCAAGCAGGAAAACCACTGTGCCAGGCCAAGAATCTGCCTCACCAGGTCCATGCCGAAGCAGAGTGTCCTAGTCCACACTGAAGCCAGGACTTCACGTCTCAGGAGTTCAGGACGTCGCCAAGAAGAAAGAAGAGCGAAAACACCACAAAAAACAGAAAAAGAGAGAAAGAAAGAAAAAGAAACAGATGGAGTGGATGAGCTCTGGCTAAAGCATTCTTCCCTGCCACCATAGGCACCTGTAAAACATCTAATACCTTCTCCTGTTTAATAATAATGTGTTCTAAAACGTCACCATCCCAACTAAAATCCCAGGCTACAGTGTCATTCTTCTCTGTGAACAGATGAGAAATATTTCACGTTCACTGGCTCCATAAACAGTTTGCCCCTTTGGTCTTTGATAGGTCACCCTCTTTCTTTAGTAATCCTCTTCCTCTTAATATACTTATAAAACGCCTTGGGGTTTTCCTCGGTCCTATCTGCTAAAGATATCTTGTGGCCCCTCTTTACCTGCCGAATTTCCTTTTCAAGCTATTTCCTAACTCTCTCTATACCTTTGAAGGGCCTGCTCTGTTTTTAATGTACTATACCTAACATATGTTCCCTTCTTTTTCTTCATCAAACTCTGGATATCCCTTGACATTCAGAGTCCTGTAGATTTGGTCCCCTTGCCCTTCACTCTTAGAGGAACATTCTGGCCCTGAATCTTCTCTATACTACTTTTAAAAGACTCCCATTTTTGGTAGCCCAGCCAACTGAGCTAACTGACGCTACCTTTGTTCTATATCCTGTCATAAAACTTCTCTTTCTTGTTACTTTGTACAAAAGAAACTAATGCCCAAACTGGCTGGGAAACAAAGTTACCAAGTTCTACAGTGAAGAGTAAGCAGATTGCCCAAGGTTAAGTGTGTAATAAATTTCAGCAGGGGAGGGGAGTGAGTGAGAGTCTGTTATCTACTCCCCCCTGTCAAGAAGGTATTTCTACATGGGTTCCAAGGCTACCAAGAATCCACTCTCCTTTTATAAAGCCCAATGGAACTGTCAGCAGCTGGGGGCATGTGTGCACTCTATTGAGGCCCTTCAAATGGTTATGTTTCTCAGACAAAGGGAAGAATATTTGAGCAGCCTGCCCCAATGATTTAAAGTGCCATCTTTGTGAGATTTGAAATGTGAACTGCAGCAGCTTACATACTGACTGAAGAGGAGTTCTAGACCGCTAGACTTGCACTGACTTGGTGGATTCATTCAAATCCAACACCTATAATTAAAAGAAAGTTGAGAGGATTTATAATAGAAGTCAAATCAGGATAGGTGAGTACAGATTGTATAACTTCCTGCTGTATTTCTGGATACTTGTGTACAGCTTGAACTGAAGTTTTCTTCTTGCTGTTTGTTGTTTCAGGTTAACAAAGCTGGGAGTGGAGAGTTTCCAATTAAGAAAGTGACGAGCATCAACTATATAGCCTTCATTGAAGATTTATTTGGCAAGCAGGAGTGAAGTGACGCTGTATTGGTCTTATTTAAAAAATACTTTGTAGAAATAACTTTCTGAGAATTCTACTAAGACAGTTGTTTTATTACAGGACTTTAACATAGATAAGAAACTATTCATACCTTTCAGCAGCTCAGTAATGTAATTCCAGTTAGAAATTGGTCTGAAAATGATGAAATGAAAAGAGCTTTACCAATCGTCTCTTCTGTGATTAATTTGGATATAGTAAATAATTAACTGATAATAAATCAGCATACTTAAAACTCCATATAGCTTTATGGATTACTTTTTTTTCCACATCAAAGCAACTTTGTGGAGGAATAACTGAGCTCTCAAGTGGATTTCTATCTCCTTTCTCCTTGGTATTTTCTACACATTGAGAATGGGCTGAAAACTAAAGGAAACATTGACGAATTCAAGGTGTAGAGCTGGATGAACACAGCAGGCCAGGCAGCATCGGAGGAGCAGGACAGCTGATGTTTCGGGTCTGGACCCTTCTTCAGATATGGGGGAGGGGAACAGGACTCTGAAATAAATAGAGAGGGGGGGTGATGATAGAAGGTGGATAGAGGCGCAGATAGGTGGAGAGAATGCTTGAAACGACAAGGGGCTGGCCTCCTGCAATAAGTTGGCGATCAACATTCCTGCTAAAACAGGTAGGGGGCTGCTAGATATATTTACATTAGAGTCCGTTGATGTTGTTGGTTCCAGGATCCAGTTTTCATGCATTGTTAATTAAAAGGACCAGTTCCAGTGGTACTTAAAGTGAGACAATACAGCAGACTTTAATTTATCTCTCTATAATGTTTGTTGAGGCAATTTTCTGATATTTCTGAATTGGATTTTGGTTCAGAATTGCTGAGTATTCTTTGTTTTCATTGGGTGGACAAAATCCAGGAAGTTGAAAGTGAGGAACAAGCACTGGCAATTCTCTTTTGAGAGAACCGTTTTTTATAATTTATTCTAATTTAAAGAGGAGGGGCATTAGCAACAAGCATAAGACCCTATATCACACAAGATTGTGGAAATCCTTATCCTCCTTCATGTGGATAATAGATTCAGAGTAACATGCAATTCTCAGAGCAGGTGTACATAAAGAGCTCAGGAGGTTCTCTTTGCACCTGTGTTGCCTCATGCAACCGGGTCTGTAAAGTTGCCGTGGCTGATAGTGCAGTGGCCAAAATCAGTATATAGTCCTGGTTATCTTTGCCTCCACTACTTCCAAATATCAGTGGCATCAGTTTGCAATTCACGTCACATTTGCTAAAGCACATACTTTCACCACATTCCCAATGCATTGCTGGAAAGAGTCACATATGTAGCTCTCAGCTCACGATAATGAGCATGACTCTGGTTTAAGGTTCCATCTAAATCTCATCAATTGTAAATAGATCACATTCATAACTTGTTACCAAAGTAGTAATCATGTTTGCTTAACTTGGCAAAACTGTTCTTTAAGATAGACTAATGAGGCTGTATTTGAAAATAAGGAAATGACAGTATTATTACATTTGAAATGACAATTGTGAAGGGGGGCCGACAGTATTTGTAAGGGGTAGCAACAGTAAAGTATGGTAGGGAAGGAAGTCATGCAGATGGGAGGTTTATCCATGCTCAGGAGTATCCAAGCTTCAAAGGAAGGAGCGTATGACCAATTGGGCATGGTCAGCTCCTATTCCAGGAACTGGGGGAAAGGTGGGCAGATGCAGTCTCATGTAGATGGATTGGGTAGGGACATGGGGACCTGCAAACCGAAGGGCTAGCAGGAAGGGGAAAGACTACAGGAAAGGCACCTGGATGTTTGGGACTTCACCGATATGTAAAAGCCACCAGCCAGAAGCACTCACACTTCTTTCTGTCATTCTGGAAATCTTTCTGTCATTCACACGTCATTCTGGAAATCAAAGATATGCAATAGGGAAGAAATGGTTATGTCTACAACTGGAGTGGGCAGGGTAAGTGACTCAATCTTTGTCCAATGCACTGCATAGGACCCAGACCTACACTGTCCCTAATCCAGGCATTGGCTCCCTGCTGCATATCTCTCTGCCCCAGGCATCTCTGACCATTTAATTCACAACAACACTTTTAAACAAGAGGTCATTGAAATAACAGGATTAAGGCCAATGGTGTTAGCAGGACTCATTACTCGGTCCCCCTTACCTCCACAAGTCGCAGCAGGCACTTAACACAGACATTGATCCATAGTACATCCTGTACGGATATGAAGGTAGGCCACATGCTGGCGTAATTACATTCAGGGCTGCATAGAGACGCAAACAAACAGGTTAGAACAAAAGCAATTAAAATTATATAAACATGATTATTTATTAAAGGTGCATTGTCACCTGGGCCACCAAGAGACTCTCAAAATTTTTTCTTCTTTCTCTCCTTTTCATGACACATCAGTGTAGTCCCTGCTTTTGGAGCTGGCGTGAAGCCAGCCCGTTCCCCTCTGGAGCCGATTGGCCCTGGAGGTTTAGTCCAGTGACCTGAGGCATTTGTGTCAAGATGGCTGAGGCACATGCGGGCCATTGTGTCTCACATCCCTGTCTGCTCCCAGTGCACATGGCTGAACTCCCTGATTGATGTCAGGGCCTGAGCAAGTGCCTCATTTTCACCAATCCTCTGAGTGTCAGCGGCCTGGCCTGATCTTATGCAGCCAGCTGCAGAGTTATCGCAGACGGGAGCTCACAAATTGTTTTACAACACTGTCTAACACGAACATGCGCACCAAAGTGTCAGTATTTGAGCTGGTTGGGGTTGCAGGAGGCAGCCAGTGACTACTGGAGTTCCACAGGGGTCTGTGTTGGGACCACAACTATTCATGTTATTCATTACAACCTGGAAGAAGAAACTGAGGGCATTGTTGCTAAGTTTGCAGATGACGCAAGATAGGTGGAGGAACAGATAGTGTTGAGAAAGCTGGGAGGCTGCAGAAGGACTTGGACAGAATAGGAGAGCAGGTAAAGAATTGGCTGATGGAATACAAAGTGCAAAAATGTGAGGTTATGCTCTTTGATGGGAAGAAGACACACAGAATATTTTCTAAATGGGAAAGGCGTCAGAAACCTAATGCACAGAGGGACTTGGGCATCCTGGTTCAGGATTGTCTTGCAGTTAACATGTTCAAATTGCAGTTAGGAAGGTAAATGCAATGTCATCATTCATTTCAAGAGGGCTAGAATACAAAAGCAAAGATATACAGCCTCAGCAGTACAAGACTCGGGCTGAATCATGTTTGGAAAATAGAGAATGTTTTTGGATCTGTATTTTTGTTTTATTCATTCACAGGATGAGGGCATCGCTGGCTAGGCAGCATTCATTGCCCTTCCCTAATTGCCTAGAAGGCAGTTAAGAGTCAGCCACTTTGCTGTGGGTCTGGAGTCACATGTAAGAAGGATGTGCTGGCCTTGGAGGCATTCCAGAGGAGGTCACATGAATGATCCCAGGGATTGAGGGCTTGTCCCACAGGAGCAGTTGAGGATTCTGGTTCTGTACTCAATGGAGTTTAGAAGGATGAGGCAGGAGGGGAACCTGATTGAAACTTACAGAACACAGAGGCCTGGATAGAGTGGATCTGGAGAAAATGTTTCCATTAGCAGGAGAGACTCCAATCCAACAGCACAGTCTCAGAGTGAAAGGATGACCCTTAAGAACTAAGATAATGAAGAATTTCTAGAGCCAGAGGGTGGTGAATTTATGGAACATGTGTTTATACCTTGTTCCAGCTGGGGGAATCTCAGGGCTAATATTTATCCCTCAATCAATGTCACAGAGGCATTTTAACTGGTCGTTATCACATTGCTGTTTGTGAGACCTTGCTTTGTGCTGATTGGTTATCGCATTTCAGACCACTGTGACTAGACTTCAAAAGTACTTGATTGGCTGAAAAGTATTTTTGAATGTCCTGTGGGTCTTTATACATGCTTAGCATGTATAAAGTCTTAGCAAACAGGCTACAAGGCAAGGTGTTACTTGGAAGAATGGATATATTTTGTAAATAATCTGCCTCTATGCTATATGATAGCTTTAGGTTTTTAATAATTGAAACCAGTGATTGACTGATAGGAATGTAAGGAGAAAAATCGACTTTACTGTAAGAACTGGAGACAATGCTCAGTCACTGGAAAGGAGCCCAGGAAGACAAAACAGTGCAGATAATGTCATATCACATATAAAGAGATCATCAAGACAACAGGGAAGAGGATGATTTTGAAATTTTGAGGGCTACTATCTTAAATCTTTGTTTACAGGAATTTTCAAAATACCATCCACTCATTTCCAGGGAAGTTAGAATTAAATGCAGGCAGCTAAAAGGAGCAGCCACATCACCTACTTCCTCAATCCACTCTCCCTCCCCTCTGCCCTCCATTTAAAAGGTAATTGATTAATTCTCCTAAGGATAAGATTAAATTAAATAAATCATGATTAATATTTAAATAAAATGTCATAACTGGCAAAAATCACATGATAACTGCCTTCGCTAATGTGGCAGACCATAACTTACTTGTGATCTTGCTGCTTCTTATTTCACTTCCTGATTTGAAGACTTGTTCTGTGTCCCCATACGTGGGATTATAAGTAATGTTAACCAAACCAGAGTTCAGTGAGGTCATGGTATTCAGCAACTGCAGCTTTCTGATGATCACAAGAATGTCACTTTTTTTCTTCATGGAACGGGATATGAAAATGCAGCTAAGGTTGTACACTCCTGCTACATCTGCACCCTATGTAGCTTACTAACAAGCCAAGTAAGTGGAGAAGTACAGAGGATGATCTAAGCAATCAGTTATTATTTTGTTCAGTATCTACATTCCCTTAATACTCATTTATACTCTTCCTGCGCAGCCTGGCATCATCACTGTGTGCATTCCTTTTCACTCATTTATTCTTGAGGCAGTGTAACATTACAGGGATAAAATCAAAAATATCCCATTAATGTTTGGTAAAGCTTGTACATCATATCATGGGCAAAAAGTGATCAATCCATTGAAAAATATCACAAAATTAGCATTAATTTTATATAATGAACTTTTCTTGGGTTAAGCACCAGCTTTCATATTTTGTTCAAAATTGCAAACTTCAATAACTTACAAACCCAGTTCATGATTTTCTTCTCATTATGTTTGTCTATTGGACTTATTTTTCTGGATTTTTATGACTTGGTACCTAACTCTCATCCCTTTCAACATGTTGTCTCTCACAGTATTGTCAAATATATTTATCCAATTTGCTGGTTTTAGTTCAGTGTTATTGTCACATATCTTGTGTAGCTGCAATCTGCTATATTCTACCGTCCTGATTGGAATTCTATAGCATAACCAAGGGAATTTTGACATTTTGTCATTCATAGCAAGATCACCTATCTTCTGTCCTGCTGAAACTATCTTGTTTCAGTGTAATTACAGTGTAATTGTGGCCGAAGTGTTTTTCAAACTTAATGTATCAAATGCAAGAAACTGATCAATATTCTGCTTTTGATATTTCAAAAAGCTGTTATGGTCCAGCAGTCCTTAGGTTCAAGTCCCATTTGCTCCAGCAATGTGTCGTGACACATCTGAACAGATTGATTAAAAATAAATTCAGTATTTCAAAGATAGATAACAACTGACTATCCAAAAAATATATTTCACTCACAGTTGGAGGACAGCTCCAGGCATTTTGTTAAGTACATGTTGTATCTTTTTAAAATCTTACTCGAGAGCAGCAGAAGAAAGCAGGAAAACCATGATTGTCTGTTTGCTTCCATCTCAGAAATGTCCTCAAAAATTTAGACGTGAAAGAAATAAGGAGAAGTTAAAAATGTAAATAGAGTTGTAAGTTTTTTTTTGCATGAACATCCAAATCAGTCTTTAAAGTTGCAGAAATCCATGCCTTCTTCCTATTGATAAAGAAATTGCCCAAAGCAAATAGTTTTAAGATCCAAAATTTAAATATATTTTCATTTTGAAGCTAACAAGATGGAAAGAATTATAGAATCATAATTGACTTGCATCTTATTGTCATTCCTCCAATTTGTCAAAATTAATGGAGACACTCAGCAGGCCTGGTTGCATCTGTGGGAACAAAGCAGAGTTTAATGATCAAGTCTGCTGACTCTTCATTTTGTTTCACAGCTCAAGCATCCACAGTTCTTGGCTTTATATTATTGTCAAAATTAATCATTTAATTGACAGGCATTATGAGCTAGATTCTTTTAAACTGAGGGCAGATCATAGTTTTTGGAATTGTAACATAACTGTTGATGGCACAAAGAGGGTCTGAAGGCACTTTTTCTTTCAGAGGAAACATTAGTGAAGGTTGTTGCTCGGAATTATGAAAACGTGCTGTGTAATCGTTCCTCTGCCAGAGCTAACTCTCCAACTGCTACAGTTCACTCTAAGCTATTGCTGTATCTGTTCTATTCTATTTGATTAATCTTTATCAAGTAACTATCCAAATCTATTTTAAATGGTATAGAAAATAAAATGGAAAAATAAAATGGGAGTGATAATGAGCAATAGTGATGCACACTTATTATAACCCTGACAGGATTGAACTTAAAGAAATTTAAGTATTGCTGAGCCAGGACACTGTTTGTCAAAGCTTTTTATCTTGAACTCATCAGGACAATTCACAAGAATACCAAAATAAAGGGAAAATAGTGTTTATACTGTATGAGAGAAAAGTGCTGATTGGTTGGAAAGTGAACTCTGATCGGCAGAGGCTATTAATAAATTTCTGTTCTGGTGTCTTAGGTTTTGTAACAACTCTTTTTTGTGACATATTAAACTTGTGAATGCAAGAATTTACATTTATTCATAATGATGAAATTAATATTATAAAAAATTTGCACTGCCCATAGTCCCTTAAACAAATCCCAGTTTACAGAAGAATTGTAGATGTAGCAGTATAAACTAGAACATTTCTTTTGTTTAAGTCTGAATAGTTTGATTTTAGAACGAAAAGTACTTTCAGTTATAATTATTAATTGTGTGGCAGAATTGGGTGTTTCCTTGGCAATGGGTTTGTAGATGTTGTGGGGTGGGGTTGTGGGAGGGGGGTGCAATGTTGGACCAGAGGCTGTAAGATGACAGAGGATTCAGCATTCAATTGTGTAATGACAACCTCTGGGACACTACTGCTGGCCCATGGTGGGATGGCAAGGCCGAGACTCCAGCTGGGGCCCTAAGGCTAGTTTATGAATACTTTAGAGTGTTTTCCAGCTTCAGCTGGCCTCCCTTCTATCATAGGGCCATACTATTGGAGAGTTTTACAGCATGGAAACAGACCCTTTAGTCCAAACCATCCATGCTGACCAGATAACCTAAACTGATCTAGCCCATTTGGCACATATCCCTCTTAAACTTTTCCTTTTCATGTAAATATAGAGATGCCTTTTAATTGTATCCACTTATACCACTTCCTCTGGCAGCTTATTCCATATACATGCACCACCCTCTGCATGGAAAAGTTGCCCCTCAGATCCCTTTTAAATCTTTTCCCTCTCACTTTAAACCTGTGTCCTCTAGTTTTTGTTGTAAAAGACATTGTCCAAGACCATGCTCAGTAATTGGAACATTGAAAGTGAAGGCAAAGTCCTGTAAGGATTCTACCACCCAAAACCCAAAGATGGACATTTGGCAGTATTGTCCCCATCCTTAGGCCATTCATTTCCTTTCCTTGTCTGACTATATTCACCACCAACCCCAGGCTCCCATGCCTTTGCTACTTCACTCCTTCGTACCAAATGATGCACGTTCCCTTTAAAGGAACACAAACAGGGTGCCACGAGATATTTCCACATCTTTGACTTAATGTTGAAGTGGAACATAGTTAAAATAAGACTTACGTGAATGAACATCCATGGTATGCAAATGCATTCCAAGCACAAACTCACCACAGGACGGCATGAAGCTTGACACACTGCAAATATGCTGCCTCTGCATTTCAACTTGGTATCAGGAAATTCAAACTTTGAATTCCACTTAATTCAGTGACGCAGCATGCTACATTTCCAGCTCTGAAAGCTCCATAAAATCCCACTATTTATTCAATGCTCTGTAGAATAATAAAGTAAATCATTGTGACGCAGCAGTGTCAAGTGGACGATCAGTTAAATCAAAATGAACCGTTGGTACCTTTTGGAAGAATTTCTTAACGACACTACTCATGCATATCCAAATATTTGAGTACCCAAATAAAATGTCTATTGTTAAAATCAAAGGTAATTTATTTTGATCAGAATTAGTCTAATGGCAATAATATTGCTCAGTATTCTGTCAGTTGATACTGCACAGAATGATAGGATAATGACAACGTACTATGGATGCAAATTATAGGAGAAGAGTTCATAATTGTCTCTTTTCAAGGAATGGATTCCTGATCTTAATTGTATGCATGCAAAGATTGTACGAGTGTTTTTTTTTTTCATTTTTCTCCTCATCTAAACTTCTCCCATCATCTTCTTTCCTGGAAACAGTGTTTTCCTTGCTAGGCTACAGTTTGATATGCAATAACCACTCGAAAGTACCTCACACAAGCAACTATTATTCAAGAGTGAGCCTTCACTTTGGAAAGCAGCATGTTAACCTACTCCCACCTCATGTCAATTGTATTGATCATGAGTACAAACCTTTTGCAACTTCCTTTACTAAAGCAAGGACATTGTAGTACTGCACTTCTCTAGCTCAGATTCACTAACTTTGCAAACTCTCCTAATTTGAGAACCAACATGATGAAAATCTTCTCAAGGCCAAGTAGAGTTGGGCAATAAATGCTACTTCAGCCAGCGATACCCACATCTCATGAATTAATTAAAAACAAAATCCTATCAAAATCTAAAATAATCCAGCTATCATATCGGTGTTACCCTGTACCAGAAGTCCAGGTGCTGCTTTTGATAGAGAGCAGTATTCTAAAATGATGAAGATGACTTTTTCACTTTTCAAATATCCAATCAGTCTTATAATTCACAGCCAAATAGATCAAAATTTGAGCACTTAAACCAATGAGCGTTTTACTTGTGAAGCTGTCCCATTTATGGACGGTTTCATTAAGTATTAGGGAAAACAAAACAGCTGTCCCAAGCCTAGCTTTCAGTCTGAGCTTTCTTTGCTTTGTATTGATCTGTCTGCCCATCATGCTAAGCTAAACATGGCCATAAGGTTATCTTAATCAGTTCATGTCCAGAAATAAGTGTTGTGGAAATAGCATGTCACGTGACTACAAACTTCAAAATCTTTTGGCAATGTTCCACAGGGATTGGTGCTGAGGTCACAGTTATTTTCAATATATATTAATGACTTTGATGAGGAACGTGAATTTGTTATCACCAAGTTTGTAGGCAACACAAAAATAAAGAACAGGTGGTGAGGGTGACATAGAATCTACAGAGAGACAGTGAGTCTGCAATAACTTGGCAGATGAAACTTAATGTGGGAAAATTTGGGGTTATACACTCTGGTAGGAAGAATAGAGGGCCTAAATGTTATTTATATGGAGAAAGACTGCAGAAAACTGCAGCACAAAGGGATTTGGGGTTCCTCCTGCATAATTCATAATAAGCCAGCACACAAGTTCAGCAAGTGGCAGGGAAGGGAATTGGAATGTTGGCCTTTACTTCAAAGTTAATGGAATATAAAAATAGGCAACTCTTACGAAAACTGTACAAGGCATAAGTTCCACCACAGTGGTCCTGTTATCTAAGGAAAGATAGACTGGCATTAGAGGCAGTCCAAAGAAGTTTCACTAGGTTGATCCAGTTGTGGAAAAATTTTCTTAAAAGGAGAAGTTGAATAGTTTGAGCCTGTACTTATTGGGGTTTAGAAGAATAATGGCAATTTTGCAGAAATATATAAGATTCTTTGGGGGCTTGATAGGGTTGTTGCTGAGAGATTTTTCAGATGGCATAATCTCAGAATAAAGGTTCTCATATTTAAGACAGAGGTGAGGAGGAATTTCTTCTCTCAGAGGATGGTAAATCTGCAGAGAGCTGACAAGTCTGGGTTGTTAAGTACAATCAAGGCTTAAATAGATTTTTAATCAGTAAAGAAACCAAAAGTTACAGGAGAAAGGGAGGAGCGTACATAGAACACAGAACATTGGACATAGAACATTGAACATAGAACAGCACAGTACAGGCCCTTCGGCCCACAGTGTTGTGCCAACTTATCATCCTAGTAAGATCAAACTATCCTGCATACCCTGCATAAGGTAGAATTGAGGATTATCAGATCATCCATGATCTCCATGAATGGCGAAGCAGGCTTGATGGGTAAATGGCCAACATCTGCTCCAAGTCTTCTTTTCCCATGGGTCTTTTCTGTTAACCTTGGTAAGAATTCTGTTGTAATCAGGCAGGGAGTTCAAACCTCATGTTAAATCACTGATAGTCTGAGTCCCAGTGATTCTGAAAAAATGCAGCTCAATTTTATTACTGTGCAACACTAGTCTTCATCAAGAGTTGACAATTTGTCACTCAATATTGCATAAACTTGGATCCTGATCAACATAAAACATCAGCAATGCCCACATTTACTGAGGACATTCAAAAAGCATGGAAACGATTTAAATGTGGTAAATATGCTCTGAATAGGTGAATAAATGTAAGTGAATGAGGTGGTGATAACTCAAAGTCAATTCATGTTCTGTTGCTCTATGAAACCCTATAGAAGTACAGTTTTCCCCTACCTACACACAAGGCTGTAAAATTCAATCAAATGCTGCCCATTCAGAAAATAGTGCATTTTTTTGGGGAATTCAATGTGACACTTCTTTCTCACTATGTTCTTACCAGGCTGTACAGCTTTAAAAAGGGATTGTATAAAACATTAAATGTTAAACCTTCTTTTTTGTACAGTTACCATTTGAATTTGTTTCTGGATCTTAGTAGCAAGTAGCTGACCTGCATTTAGAGCACGTTTTCATTCCCATGGAAATAATGAGAAATGCCAGCTTTGTAAGGAAGCTCCAATTAATAGTTTGGCTGCTAATGCTCCCTCTGCTGATAGCAGTTTGAAAGACAAATTGTAAAGATAACAATGAAGCAATAATGATCTGCACTGATCTGCGGAGTGCATAAAGGCACCATTTTGTGAAGACCATCAGCCATCCATCATACAAATGTAACTCAAATGTAAGATGAATATATATCTGCTGCATTAGGATCTGTTTATAGACTCACAGACACTCCCATCACAAAATGAGGCCAGTCTGTCCATTGTGTCTGTCAGTCCACCGTCTGTACCCTTATCTCATTTTCCTGTTCTTGGCCCATAGCTCTGGAAGCTATGGCAATATAATTGTACTGCTTAAAAGTTATGAGAATTTCTGACTCAACCACTGTTTCAAGTAGTGAGATCCAGACTCTCATCAGCCTCTGAGTGACGATAAATTTTCCTCAAATCCCTTCTTTGCCTTTTTCTCCTACCTTAAATCTATAGTCTCATTACGAATGGAAAAGGTGCATTCCTATCCACTGTTGACTCCCATAACCTCATACACCTCTATCAGGTGCCCTGTGAACCTTCACTGCTCCAAGAAAAACAACCCCAGCTTGTCCAATCTTTCCTATTGGCTCAGACCCTCTAGCTTAGGCAGCGTTCTGGTAAACTTCTTCTTGTGGAATCATATCCTCCATATAATGTGGTGACTAGCACTGCACCCAGTACAGCAGTTGTGGCATAACCAATATTTTATACAATTACAGCATTTCTTGCTCTGGTATTCCGTCTCTTGGCATAAAAACACAGCCAGCGTCTCTCCATCTGCAGATATATTCTATCCCTCAGAATTCTTTCTTACAACTTCCGCTCCAAGTTAAAACCTGATGGCCTGTAATTTCTTGGTACATCCCATATTCCTTTTTTTTAATGAATAGGACAATATCAGCAGCCAGCCAGTCCTTTTCCACCTCACCTATGGCTAAAGAGGATTTGAGAATTGCTGCCATGGTCTTTGATATCACCTCTCTTGCTTCCTTCAATAGCCTAGAATGCATCCTACGTGGGCCTGTGCTTTTAACCACTTTTCAAGTAGTTTGTATATGGGTCTGAAAGGATCAATATTGAAGGGTTCCATAAGCTGCACACACTGTGTTGGTGTCATATGGACTTGGGTGCGGAATAGCTTAGAATCTGGTGGCAAGGGTGACAGCGTACTGTATATATCATGTCACATTTGCATCCATGTTGTTGATTTTACATGTTTGTTTCAGTCTCTGACTGGATTAACTGTGCTGGCATCATGCCTAACTTCACATTCATAGACGGTGTGTACTATTGAGTGATCTCTAAGTTGAGAGCCTGCTGCAGTATAAGGAAGCAAGATGAACAAGGTGAATATTGGGTAATACTGACAGCATTAATCTTCGCGGTATTTCCCTGGCCTCTATCTGCAAGAGTGTTGATGTGACTGAAGTGGTCAGCATTATCTGGGGCAAGGAGGTTTACAGCACAAAGGAAGTCAATATCCAATATATCCAATATACAGAGAGCAGAGTTTCAGCTGGCCAGCCAGTTGTTATTCCAGCATAAGTAGGAATTGCAAGTTGGGATCCTGTGGAATCCCCATCATAGCAGACACCCATGGAATTGCCCAGGAAATTGCACTTGGAACTCTACAAAGTCTCCATTACAATTGAAAGCTTTGGGTGGTATCAATGAAATTATGTAAAATAGTTACTTAGGAAATGTTAGACAAATACATTTGTAACCTAAATCCTGAGTAACTGTTAAAAAGACCCCATACTTATTCACATTCCCTCAACCTAGACAAATTGCAACACCTTGTCAGTCAAGTCGTAGAACCCCTACAGTGTGGAAACAGGCCATTTGGCCCAACAAGTCCACGCCACCCCTTCAAATAGCATCCTACCCAGACCCATTCTCCTACCCTTTTCCTTGTCAGTCGGATCCTGCTTTTTTACAGCACTCTGAATTTTTTGTGTAGCCCTGTCATCAAAGTCTTCAAGGTATTTTCCCTGCCATCAAGGAAAAAGTTGGATAAGGAGAAGACTCGGATGTTTTGAGGTCTTGACATGCCTTCAGAGTCTTCTGTTTACATCTGAGTCCCTTGATCGCTGTTTTAACTTCAGGTCCTGGCCATGGAGTTGTTTTCCATGCTACTCTCATGCTTTATCTTCTGCTTTTAAGTAAATACCTTTCTGCCTACATGCTGACTCACTAGTCAGGAGTATCTTGAGCTGTGGGTGTGTTTGCATCTTGTGCCTAAGGCTGCTTACTCCTCAGGTACAGGTGTTTTGGAGCTGGAATGCAGCATGCAGATCGCTTTGACCCAGCCCTTAAACTTTTCCCTGCCCTGAAGGAAGGTCAGTGACATATCAAGAAATGGAGAACAAGGCATAAAATGTTGCAGGAGGGTTAAATTAGTGTAGAGTGGGATTTCCATTTCCCCATACCCACCTTCCTGACTCCCCACCCTCAATGCCAGGAGTTCCCTTCCCTGAAGCTATTGATTTGTTGTGTGTAAATCACCACAATCTACCTATAATTTGGCTACTTATTAAGACGTTGCAAAGACAATCAAATACTGAAATAACTAATTCAACTCAATTGCATGAAGCTACCAAAATAGACCCTTCAAGTAAACAATTTAAGCTTCACAACCCAACTTAACTATTACCTGATTAATAATGCAGTGTAGCTACAATTCTAATCAATGGCAGCTGCTTGTCAATGTCCAGGGTTCACTCTCGTGCAGTGTGGTTCGCCAGAAAAATCCCACAGTTGAATTCTTATAGGATTTTCCTGTCTTGTTAAGCTTGTGGTGTGACGTTATTGATGAATCTTTAGATCCATTCATCCACAACATTGACTACACTTCTGGAGTCATCCGGTCTGTAGCTTGCTTTCTTACCAAAAGTGAAAGCCTGCTGCTCTCTCAACTTGGCTTCTCTGTTCCTTGTTATGTTTGGTGTTAGCTGGGTGTTTGAAACACACTCTGTCCTGCCAATAACTCCTTCACCTCAGGACATTCCTCCTGCACAAAATCTTAATTGCCCATTTGTCACAAGGCAGCAAGTTATCACACAGTTGTTAAAAATAGTTTGTTTGTGTTACATTCTCTCCTTTTTCCCAGGGATGGTTAATTGCTTTCAATTCTTTTGTAACAGTTTGTCCTCAGCCTTTTCATCTCAGGAGACAGTTTATTTCAGAAAGACTTATTGCTGATTCTTTTAATCTGAAGTTATCAAAGTTCACTTATGTCCTTTAGTGAAGGGAACTGTCATCCTTACCTGGTGTGGCCTACATGTAACTCCAGACCCACACCAATGTGGTTGACTTTTAACTGCTCACTGGGCAATTAGGGATGGGCACTAAATGCTGGCCTGGCCAGTGACATCCACATCCTGTGATTGAATTGAAAATAAAATTCAGAAGTTTATATTGTCACAGGTTGATCTACTAGCCAGAAAAGAAGCCCCAGTGAGACCAAGGACTAAATAAATCAGGGCCTTTGGATAGAGAGTGTTTCTGCACCTTGAGGTATAGATGGAAATGAAGGGTGTACCAGTTGTATCTCCCTATTCTGGCAGTCTGTGGTCCAGCAACCTCTCAGGTCCAACACCTGTAGTATGGTTCTAGTTCTGGTTCTGGTTTATTTAAAGTTGTTTAGGTCACAAGGTCATGGTCATGGTGTGCCAGTACCCAGTCTGCACTTGTAATTATTTTAATGAAGTGCTTTTTTCCTTTGTCTAGAATGATTCAAGTTATACTTGTTGAATCCTTTGGTAATGAAGATTTTGTTGCTCACAGTAGGAGGCATAAACAATTAAATGATTCAACCTCAAATGAGAAATGCCTGGGGTACTGTTGGTGTGTAAACAACTGTATCCTTGTCCAGGTTCTGTATTTCCATATTGAGGAACATTTATCGTCTCAAAATATGCTTTACAGCAAGGGCATTTTATTGAATATAATAATAAAATGCAGAAGGATTGTGAGCAATAGGTTTCGCAGCACTTTACAAATGAGTTTGAAATCTCCTGTGCTAACCCCAACAAGTGACATCCCATGGTCCTGCAAATTCTCTGGATGGCAAGGATCCAGTCCTGAGGTGGATTACAGAGGTGCAACTTGTATTGCCTTCTCAATGGGTATCCCAACAGGCAAAGGGCATCCTCTGAAAAGAACCTCTTCTGTACTTACCATTTTAAAACTTATTCCAAAAAACTGCCTGCCCAGAGAAAAGATATTGTGGTATGGGCAGGACAATATCAATCAACTAAGCCCTCAAGGAACTAAATTCTTACTTAAATATTTACTTATCTATGGTGGGCAGACTGCTGATTTCAGAGCCTATCCAATTCCTGTGGGGTGATCCGGGGGTAGGGTTGGTAGGTAATGGGTTAGTTACTTGACCTATTTTACAAGCCCTCCCACTGAAAAGCACTTCCAAAAGGGGGCATGTGGCATCCAGCACTTTATCTCTCTGAGTAGTGCTCTTCAACTCCTTGTGTAATGTAACACCCTTTTTGTTTACATCTGCTCATAGGTTAGCAAGTACAGGTTTCTTGCGTAGCATGTAAGACCTATATCTTGCCCTAGACTGGTCTCTTCTTTCCTCTTGGGCTACATTGCTGTGGGGACGCCACAATTGAACTGCTGGTTTCTGCACAGAATGGAGGGCCTCTCTGATGTCAGTTCAATACTAGCACTCATGCAAAATGGAACCTTCATTGGCTGCTTGCCTCCAGGGTGTGGGCAGGTGAACATGTTCCCAGTCCATCCCTGGGACAGTTCTCCAGAGGCAGGAGTACGTTCGGGCGCTATACCAACACAACTTTATTCACCAACTCTGTCCTTCAGCTGAAGAAATGTACTCTTCTATATATTTAAAACATGACATTTTCTTAGAAACTTGAAATAGTCAATTACCACATTACAGCTAGAATTTGAAAAAAATCTCATATTTGAACCTGGTATGTTGTTGAGTATTTGAGATGTGGTTAACCGAAACTCCATCTAACTGAAAAAATAACATCCTTAGTTTTATGTTCAATTCCTAATTCACTAAAAGATAGATTCCCAGTAGCCTTCTTGATTACATGCTATTCCTGCATGTTAACTTTTTTGTAATTCGGCACAAGATCTAAAAAATTCTGCACATTCATTACCGAAAATCGAATGGGCGTTTTGGAACAACTATCAATTAGTTTCGTAGTCATCATTGCCAATAGTAGTCATTTTTGCCAGATCTATTTTATTATTTGACCTGAAATTCCTCAATTGCTTTGGTGAGATTTACATTCACATATCCAGACACTAGTCCAGGCCTCTGGATTCCTAATCTAGTAACATAACCGATATGCTAACACACCCACATTTCACGGTTGATATTGCAGTTCTTTAATATAATAAAAAATGAAACAAGGTTATAGTTTGTTTCAACATATTATAAAATTATTTTCTTAGCCCTATTCAATAAACACATTAAAAAGATAAACAGTTTCCTTGTTTTATCTGTGAGCAACACAAGTCCAGTGTATTTTATATTTCACTAAACTGGAAGAATCCTGCCCAAAAATGCTAATTTGACAAAACACCACTTTAAAAAATAATAACATTATATTAAGTTTAAAGAACATTTGTATTGTCCAAGTAAAAAATTAGCCTTTCATTTGACCTGGCTCTTGTTTCGTAAATTATTTGTAACATATGCAAGGAAACTTTTTGCGTATGAGCTTTTAACAGTTGCTGATAAATATTTTGTATATCAGTATATAATCAAGCCGTACGAAGCATAGAGATTTCAGGTTTTACCCTTGCTCAATTCTGAAATTCTGATTTTCTGATGAAGGGTCTAGGCCCGAAATGTCAAGCTTTCCTGCTCCTATAATGCTGCTTGGCCTGCTGCGTTCATCCAGCTCCACACCTTGTTATCTCAATTCTGAAATATCTGATTTGACAAAGGTCCAGCTTTAATATTGTAATTTGCCTTAGTATTCCTACCGTGCCAAAATCATATACTTGTTACATCATCATCTCCCACATGCTATTCTAATTTTAACAATTTAACATTAAAGGTAGGCACTCCTCACTTGTAATGAGGAATTCATCTGTTCATAATAACAAACATAATGTACCCATTGCAAGGTGTATCTCCCACACAAGCCATTTTCAAAACACCCATTACAAATTAAATTTAATACTTGGTGCATGATATGTGTGGACAATGTGTTATATGACTAATATTGATCATTTACATTGCAGTATTTTGCAGCAAAGATTGCGATCCATTTATTCTATGGTTGGTACTTCATGCACAAGTTGATAAACATTACACTGTCATACCGTTTCAGTCAGGCTAAAATTTTGATTGAAACATTTACTCAAAAAAAAAGTGAGGGCTAAATGTTGTATTCTTTTTGACTAAGTGTCAATTTTGTCAAATTTCACAGAAGGTCTCTCTCCACAAGGCATGGCACTACTGTCCCAAACTTGCCTTATTGATCACTACCCCATCCTTATGGTGACCCTCACGTCTGATGCTAGCCTGAATCTACTGTTCACTGTACCTGGAAGAACTTGCCACTGCTGAGATATCCTGGAATAGACCAGCATCCCTGGTTCCTGCTTGATCTTTAAAAAGCTATCATCACTTAGACTAGCACTGTCCATATGGAGTTGTCCTGTACGGTTGGTGATATTTGCCCAAGATGTGGCCAATAGGGGGAAATTGGCATCTTGTTTTGTAGACTGGCACCTGGAAGTCCTGCTTATCTCTGTGACTGGGACTATCCCTGTGGGGAGGAAGATTGTCCCAAATATCTGAAAGAGTACACAATATTGCAATCATTGGTTTATACCAGCATTGCAAGCAGTGCTTATAGAGAATTGGCATCCAATTTTTCACCACATCTGATCTCCTTTCCATCGAATTTTACATAATTATAGTTCCCACTAGTCTCCTTTGTCATATCTACTTCTTTCAATATTAAAATTCTTGGCAATATTTTCCAAGTCAATGGAAAATAAAAACTAGCATCACAAAAACATTGGTAGTTGATTTGTTATTATTGGATCAAGCAATAATGATAAAGAAAGGCTGACAATTGTAAAAGAAATAGTTATTTTTGGAGAGTTTTGTGCATTTGCTTCTTGTCTGACACCATGACAAAAATCTCAATGGGCATATTTTGAGAAGCTGTACTGCTGGCAGAGAACTCGATGGATAGGAACATTGATTTATTGGATGCTCTTATATGATTGGATTAGTTGGATGAATTTACATGCTGGGAAGACGGAGGGTATCTTCCAGTTCCAGAGGTACCAGGCCTGGAGGCAGAAATTCAATTTCATTGGATAGTGGCATCCCAGAACCCTGCTGCTTTCATCTGAGTTAAGGCCTGGCGGGAAGGCATAAACTTTTCCCACCTTTCTGCCACTTGAGGTCTCTAAGTGGTCAGCACCATTCACGACACCTCAGGTACTGAAGTAATCCATGTCCAAATGCAGCAAGACCTTGATAACATCCAGGTTTGGGCTGACAAGTGGCAAGAAACATTCACATGTGCGCCAGGCAACAATCATCACCAACGAGAGACAATGTAACCATCGTCCCTTGACATTCAATGGTATTACCATTTCTGAATATACTATTAACATCCTGGCAATACCACTGACCAGAAACTGAACTAGACTAGCAAAATTAAATACTCTAGTGACAGGAACAAGAAATACTGCAGACAGTAACTCACCTCCTGTCTCCCCAGAGCCCGTCCACCATCTACAAGACACAAGTCAGGAGTGTGATGGAATATTCCTCACTGGCCTGGATGAATGTAGTCCCAACAACACTGCAGAACTTTGACACTGCCAGCTGTTTGATATCACATCCCATCCACTATTGACACTCAGTAGCAGTCATATATACCATCTACAGGATGCACTGCAGAAATTCACAAGGTTCCTCAGATAACACCTTCCAAACCTATATCCATCTATTCATTCAACAAGGGTAGCAGATACATGGAAACACTACCAGCTGCAAATTGTCCTCTATGCAACTTATCATCCTGATTTGAAAGTACATTGCTGTCCTTTCACTGTCATAGGATCCATGATTATGGATCTACTTATACCGAATAGACTGAAGTTGTTCAAGAAGGTAGCTTATCGCCACTTTACAGAAGGCAATGAATGTTGGCCCAGCCAGTGATGTACATGTCCCATGAGTTAAAATAAATACAGTCACAGGAGATAACAAGGTGTGAAGCTGGATGAACACAGCAGGCCAAGCA
>JAHRHZ010000032.1:8565486-8577279 GCA_024137785.1 Ginglymostoma cirratum
TTTCTGAAGAAGGGTCTAGGCCCGAAACGTCAGCCTTCCTGCTCCTCTGATGCTGCTTGGCCTGCTGTGTTCATCCAACTCTACACCTTGTTATCTCAGATTCTCCAGCATCTGCAGTTCCTACTATCTCTGAAATAGTCACAGGAGAAGCAATTGAATTACTGGGAGCTGGGCATTTGTGGAGCAGTCTGAAATGTATCATTTTGAGGGAGTTCCAAGGCTAGACTGTCAAATTTGAAGAACTGAAATCCATCATGTTGGAGGCATACTCTTAATGAGATTTGGTAACTACAGTGTCACTAGCACCTGGGTACATTGCAGAGAAATTCATGGGACCTGTCTTGACCGCATCTGTAATTAGATGTGCTCGGTGGTGTGCAACCACTGTTTGTCTCTTAATTTCTATTTACTCCCTGTGAATTAAAGGAGTCACAAGTATTGGGATTTGAAGACAGACAGTGAAGTACACTGTGTTCAATAAATGTCTTTCAGATGGTGCTTCGCACTACCCAGTGTGAAGAATGGCAGTCATACTTCAAGAACTGAACTCATGGAATCATATGGTCGAACAGCATAGAAACAGACCCTTCAGTCCAATTTGTCCATACTGGCCAGTTATTCCAATCTGACCTAGTCTCATTTGCCAGCATTTGGCCCATATACCTGTAAATTCTTCCTATTCATATACCCATCCAATGCCTTTTAAATGTTGTAATCGTATCTGCCTCCACAACTTCCTCTGGCAGCTCATTGTGTACATGCACCACCCTCTACATGAAATGTCACCCCTTGGGTCCTTTATAAATCTTTCCCCTCTCATCAAATAAATTATTTGCCCTCTGTCCAAGGCAAATAGATAGGTCCAGTGGCCAAAACACCTTGCACTAATTCTAGGCGTGTTCTAAATTGGGTCTGGTGTAGCTAAACACAGCTTCTACCACCTTGTATTGTATTTCTCTAGATGTAATGGTCAGACTTCCATTAGTCTTTTTGATTGTTTCTGTAACTGTTCATGACATTTTAATTTTAAATTATCTTTAATTCACAATTGATCTTTGCTGTTTAACGTTTGCACTGTTTCCAGAGCTAAATTTAAACCCAAGGAATCCAGCAATTGAAATTACTGTGATTGATGCAAGGAATGTTAGAGAACAGTGGCACTTACTAGCGCTGCAGTATTGCCTTGCTACCAGGTAGCGCACACTTCCTGCTTTGCGCTAAGCACAGCAAATAAACCTAAGCAAAGTAGAAGTATACTATGGGCCTCCACTATTTTGAATTTTTCAATTTAGCGTATACTCTGCTCTATCCTTTTTAGGTGCAGAGCTGATGATCTCACATTTGGATATAATAAAATCCATTTGCCACAGTTTTATACATTCACTCAAGCAATCAATATCTGTTTTGGAAAGTTGTACTTACCATCTATACTGCTTATCTATCTTTTTTGCATTGGCAAATTTGTTTATGTAGTTTTCTATCTCATCAGGTCTGTCTTTAGAGATTTGGAGAACTGTTTAGACCCACAGTACCAATCCATGTGGGACACTACTATGGCTATGACCACTGATCCCAGTTTGCTAACTAAATCACCTGTCCATTTCTTCTCACTCTCAGCCAATTTCCTAACCAGGCCATCAATTTCATAACTTTCAACTGTAGTTAACTGTCTCTTGGGGGACTTTTAAAATTCTCTCTGGAAGTCCATTCAAATAACATCCATAAACAATCCTCCATTCGCTACTTTAGTCAAAACTTCAAAAAATTCATTCAGATTCATGAGACACGGCCCATCCTTTATAAGTCCATGTTTGCTCTCTCTGATCAAGGCTTTCTGTCACTATAATTAATTAGTTTTTCATTAAAGACTCTAGTAGTTTCATGGCAACAGATATTAGGGGAACTCATGTATAATCCCCTGCTTCTCCTCTCATCTTTTTTAAATAGTGAAGGGATGTGCAAAATTTTCCAATCTAAAGGAATGGTTCCAAAATCAGGGAGACTCTGAAAGATTGTAGTTAGGACATTTGCAGTGGTCTCACCTACTTCATTTAAAACTCCAACTTGGAAACCATCTAGTCCTGGGGTTGTTGCATGCTTTAAGGCCATTCTTTTCTTCAAGCCTGCTACTTAGGTTTATTTGATGTGCTTAGCACAAAGCAGGAAGTGTGCGCTACCTGGTAGCAAGGCAATACTGCAGCGCTAGTAAGTGCCACTCTTCTCTAACATTCCTTGCATCAATCACGGTAATTTCAATTGCTGGATTCCTTGGGTTTAAATTTAGCTCTGGAAACAGTGCAAACGTTAAACAGCAAAGATCAAATGTGAATTAAAGATCATTGACATTATCTTAATTAAGAAAATTATCTTTTCCTCAGTTCATTGAGTACTGTCCTGAGACAACCATTCAAGTTTATATGTAAATGTTTCAAACCCAAAACATCAAAGCTACAGGCAATGCTTTTGCATTATGCAAATAGAAAAGACAGACAGCCACTTACTGATAATATTATCATGTAGCTGTGCAGAATGCAACTGATGAGAAGTTACAACTTACAAATTCAGCACCAGCATGGTGGGTTAATACAGTAAACTATATTGCTGACAGTGAAAGGCTGTTAAATCACCTCATAACACAAGGCATGAGCACTGAGGAATATTTCATAATTTACTTGCAGTCATAAAAATATGGGAAAAAGAACAAAATGAATACATTAGGAACATTCAAATCCAGGGAGACAAAAGATATCCAACTTGGTGCGATTTATTTTCTTACACAATTTCTACTTTTAATTATATTGCAATGCAAGATTCTTTTCCGTCATCTTCTCAAATTCTGACCTGATAACTTAACTCATTAGGACTTCCCTACCATTCATACCAGAATAGAGTCCTGAGTCTCCATCCCACAGCAGTGGGGTTCTTTTCTTCTCCCAATCCTTCTTTCCCTTACATTTCTGTGGATGGCCTGATGATCTGACTGTAGCCCACCCTCGTGAGCAACCTAACCAGAAAGCCTCAAATGGGAAGTGCCCAGACCCCTGAATGATGCCTGTACATTTGCCTGACCCCACATTAGCCCTATTCCCTGGATTATGGAGGTATGGTACTGATTGTGAACCTTTTCTTGTACTGGGGAGGCGTAGGTTCCCTGACCGAGGATACCCTAACCGTGGACAAACCCCTGGACTGGTATGGAAGCTGCCCTTGACTTAGTGTGTTGGGACCCCTGATTGATGTGTGCAATGGACTTTGGTAAGGACTATTCCCCTAACACTATTAGACATGGCCTCTTGCTTGCTGCACATGCTGTGTGTTTGCTTTGAGAGCTGCTGGCACATGCTGCAGGGGTGTGATTGACCTAGTACACTGAGGTACAGTAAGATGTACAGCCCTTGACTGAGGGATCTTGACCAGCAAGCGTGCTGCCTGATTGTGTAACAGCCCCAACTGACATAGCAAGGCAAGGCATGGATGCTGTGAACATGGAGGTGGGCACTTAGTGAGCAAGCAGTATAAGAACAGATGAGGAGCACTGAGATGCATTGGTCCAATCCATGAGCTAGGTGCCTGTAACTGATAGCAATGTCCATGGACAGGGGTTGTGGGTGGGTGGTGAATGCTGACCTGCTGTTTGAAACAAAAGTACACAGAGGAACTCTGCAAACAGCAGAGAGCTAAAATTGACAGGTACCCGGTTTGACATCTAGGTCAAGAATTTTCAATATCTTGCTTGTTCAGCTTCTTTGGTAAGATAAGAAACTGAACATTAACGAAGCGTCAATAAGGTGTTTAACAAACTCTAACGCCCCTTAATTGACAAGTCGGCACTGCTTGGAACAAATCCCACCCTGCCATTTGGTCACAGCATAAAAATTACAGTGAGGTGCTCCAGGCATGGGGATGGACCTCACTGGACTTCTCATCTTGTGATTCTGTCACAAATCCTGCCGTGACCAACATGGCTCAGACTCCTATACATCACAAAAGGTAATGCTGGCCATGTCACAATAATTGAAGAAGTTCAAGGACAATTGAAAATTGTAGCAAGAAGATAAAACTAAAAGTATGTGTTACATACGTATATATAAAAAATAGCAACACTCATTAGATAGGTTATCTGATCTGATGGGATACATTTAAAGTTGCTGAGGGAAGTTTGAATATAGGTAACAGATCTTCAGGTCTTCCAATCCTTGCAGATATAATGGTTTGAGGAGTGGATAATTGCAAAGGTTACATCCTTTGCAAACAAAGGAACAACATGTAACCCAAGTCAACCTAACACTGGGGGAAGAGGGCATAGTACGAGACCCTTTAAGAGAATTGTCAGAGAGATGCAGAGGAACAAATACGCAGGGAAATTACAGAGAAATGCCAACATTGTAGAGTGGTTACAATGAGGGCTTCAGCAACCCAAATACAGACTGAGATACTGGCTAGGAAGGGACAGCAAGGGGAAAGTGTTCCTGGACTGTGTTCAGGAGAGTTTCCGACAGCAGTGTATGGTCAATCCAATAGCAAATCAATGCATTGTTGGACCTCGTCTTTGGAAATGAGGTGGCCAAGTGGATCAACCGACAGTGGGGGAACATTTAAGAGACAATGACCATTGTATCATAAGGTTCAGGATGGTGTTATACACTGACATACAACAATCCAGAGTAAGAGAAATCAATTGACGTAGAGCTGACTTTAATGGGGCAAGAACAGAGCTGAACAGGGTTGATTGGAATAAGAGATTGGCAGGAACAACAGTAACTGAACAATGGACTTTCAAACTTTCAAACGGCTTATCTCGATAAGCTTATCACTTATCTTGACCCCATTTTCTCGCCCTTGGTCCAGCAACTCCCCACCTACATCCGTGACACCACCCATGCCCTCCACCTCCTCCAAAACTTCCGATTCCCTGGTCCCCAACACCTCATCTTTACCATGCACGTCCAGTCCCTATACACCTGCCTTCCCCATACAGAAGGCCTAACGGCCCTCTGCATCTTCTTGTCCCGCAGGCCCGACCAGACCCCTCCACTGACACCCTTGTCCATTTAGCTGAACTCGTCCTCACCCTTAACAACTTCTCTATCAATTCCTCCCACCTCCTACAGACATAGGGGGTGGCCATGGGTACCCGCATGGGCCCAAGCTATGCCTGCCTCTTTGTAGGTTACATAGAACAATCCCTCTTCCGTACCTACACTGGCGCTAAACCGCACCCCTTCCTCCGTTACATCGATGACTGTATCGGCGCCGCCTTGGGCTCCCGCACGGAGCTCGAACAGTTCATCGACTTCACCAACACCTTCCACCCCAACCTTAAGTTCACCTGGACCATCTCTGATACCTCTCTCTCCTTCCTGCACCTCTCTGTTTCCATCTCTGGCAATCACCTAGAAACCGATATCCATTTCAAGCCCACTGACTCCAACAGCTACCTAGAATACACCTCCTCCCACACACCTTCCTGCAAAACTGCCATCCCCTATTCCCAATTCCTTTGCCTCCGCTGCATCTGCTCCCAGGATGAAGCATTCCACTCCTCGTTTTTCAAGGACTGCAATTTCCCCCCCGCAGTGGTCGAGAATGCCCTCGACCATGTCTCCTACATTTCCCGCAACTCACTCTCACACTCCCTCCCCGTAATAACAACCAAAACAGAATCCCCCTTGTCCTCACGTACCACCCCACCAACCTCCGGATCCAATGCATCATCCTCCGACACTTCCGCCATCTGCAATCCGACCCAACCACCAAAGACATTTTTCCCTCCCCACCCTTACCTGCTTTCCGGTGGGACCACTCTCTCTGTGACTCCCTTGTCCTCTCCACACTCCCCTCCAGCCCCACCACACCTAGCACTTTTCCCTGCAACTTCAGGAAGTGCTACACCTGCCCCCACACCTCCACCCTCACCCCCATCCCAGGCCCCAAGAAGACCTTCCACATCAAGCAGATGTTCACCTGCACATCTGCTAATGTGGTATACTGTATCCGCTGTTCCAGATGTGGCCTCCTCTACATCGGGGAAACCAAGCGGAGGCTTGGGGACTGCTTTGCAGAACACCTACGCTCGGTTCGCACTAAAGAACTGCACCTCCCAGTCGTGAACCATTTCAACTTCCCCTCCCACTCCTCAGATGACATGTCTATCCTGGGCCTCCTGCAGTGCCACAACGATGCTACCCGAAAGTTGCAGGAAAAGCACCTCATATTCCGCTTGGGAACCCTGCAGCCCAATTGTATCAATGTGGACTTCACAAGCTTCAAAATCTCCCCTCCCCCTACCGCATCCCAAAAACAGCCCAACTTGTCCCCGCCTCCCTAACCTGTCCTTCCTCCCACCTATCCACTCCTTCCACCTCAAGCCCCACCCCCTTCTCCTACCTCATCCCGCCCCCTTGACCTGTCCGTCCTCCCCGGACTGACCTATCCCCTCCCTAACTCCCCACCTACACTCACCTTTACTGGCTCCATCTCCGCCTCTTTGACCTGTCTGTCTCCTCTCCACCTATCTTCTCCACTATCCATCTTCTATCCGCCTCCCCCCCGCCTCCCTATTAATTTCAGAATCCCATTCCCCTCCCCGTTTCTGAAGAAAGGTCTAGGCCCGAAACGTCAGCCTTCCTGCTCCTCTGATGCTGCTTGGCCTGTTGTGTTCATCCAGCTCTACACCTTGTTATCTCACTTTCAAGGAGCAGATGATTTGGGTACAGTCGAGGTGTAGTCCTTCTAATAGAAAAGGTAGACAAATAAATCCAGTACAAATTCAAACAAATTGCTGGGAAACTCATCTGATATGGCAGCATCTGTGAACAGAACGTAGAGTTAATGTTTCTAGTCCAGTGACCTTTCTTCATGGATGACAAAGGAAGTAGAAATTAACATTAGAAAGAAAAAGATGTGCTGATAACAGATATAAGGCAGATAACACAACTGAGAATCACAAGAATATGGAAGGTTTGGGGGAGGTAGAAAGGCAAATAATAGAAGCAAAGAGGAAGTATGAGAAAAGACTAGCAGCTAATACGAAGGTTCCAACATATTCTGTAGCTATAGAAACAGTAAGAGAGTGGTTAAATGAGGAGGAAGGCCAATCAGAGACAAAAAAGGGATTTACACATGGAGGCAAGGCATGGCTGAGGGGTTAAATAAATATTTTGTATCTGTCTTTACAAAAGAGGAGGATGCTGCCAATGCCATGGTGACAGAGGAGGAAACCCTATCACTAGACGGCTTCAAAATTAATAAGGAGGAAGTCTTGGATAGACTGTTTCTACTTAAAGGTGATAGTGCATTAAGACTGGATGAGATGCATCCAGGGATTTTGAAGAAAGTGACGGTAGAAATTGTAGGGGCACTGGCCATAATCTTTTTGTATTTCCTGGACCCTGGTGAGGTACCAGAAGACTGAAGAATTGCAAACGTATGGCCTTGTTGAAACATGTTTCTAAGGATAAATCCCAGCAATTACAGAACAGTTGGTTTAACTTCAGTGGCTGGGAAACCTCTAGAAATAACTATTCAGGAGAGATTTAGTAATCACATGGAGAAGGGTATATTGATTAGGAGGAGTAAACATGGAGATCTAAACAAGAGATTTAAATAACTTGCTGGAGTTTTTTGAAAATGTAACAGAAAGTGTTAATGAGGGTAATGCTGTTCATGTGGTGTACACAGATGTGTCCTCATGGAGTAGTTGGTTAACAGTACAGTTTTCTGAAAGCAGCCAAATTTACATTTAACAGCATTCTGTACCACTATCGCATGAACCATCTCCTCAGCACTAGACTATAAGAATATAATAAATAGAAGCAAAATACATTGTCTATCAAACCTGCCCCATCACTAATATAATTTTAGCTGATCTTCTGTCTCAACACTATTTTGCTATCACTTCCCTTATCCCTCAAATTCCTGAGAAATATAAAATCTATCTCAACCTTGAATATACTCAGCAATGGAGCATCCATAACCATTTAGGGGAGAGAATTTCAAAGAGTCATAAAATTCTGAGTGAATAAATTTCTCATCACAGTCCTAAATGATCAGCCCCTTAATCTGTGACTGTGCTCCCTTGGTCTAGATCATTAATGGGATGAGGCAGCATTTATTGCCCATCCTGCAGTTCAGAGTCAACCACATTGCTGTGGGTATGGAGTCACATGTAGGCCAGACCAGGTAAGGATGGCAGCTTCCTTCCCTAAAGGACATTAAGAACCAGATGGTTTTTTTTCCCCCGACAAATTTATGGTGATCATTAGAATCTTAATTCCAGTTATTTTATTGAATTCAAATTCCACCATCTGCAGTGGCAGGATTTGAACCCAGATCCCTAGAATATTATTTGTGTCTCTAGATTAACAGTCCAGTAACAATACCACTAGGCCATTTGTGTCACCTCCAGTGAGGAAAACAACCTCTCAGTATCTACCCTGGCAAGCCCCTTCACTATGTTCAATGTTTTAATGAGATCGCCTCTCATTCTTATAAACTCCAGACAGCATAGCTTAACCTCTCATCAGTAGACAACCTTTCATGCCAAAAAAAATCTAATGATCTTCACTGTAATATCTCCAAGGCAAGAATGCCCTTCATTAGATATGAAGAATAAGCTCTACACAGTACTCCAGATGTGGTCTCACCAAAGCTTTATAGAATTGTAGCAAGACTTTCTTTATCTTGTACATTAGGTTCCCTTGGCGTGAAGACCAACATGCCATTTGCCTTCCTTGTTCACTTGCTTTGCTCGTTGTATGAGCTCACCCAATTCTGTCTGGAGTCCAGTTTTAGTGGTAATGTGCCAAACACCTCTTCACACCATTCAGCAGGACACATACAACCCACCACAATCTTTGTATACGAGAAACAGGCACATTATTGAGGCAGATCTCAATAGAAGGTCCAGCAACATTGTGAGCTTTGAATTCACAGAAGAACACTACATTAACATCATTGGTACAAGGAGGACATGCAGTGTTTGAAGTAGTATTTTGAGTATTTTACATTCCATTTCATTTTTCACTTGATGCTGTTATTCACGCAGCGGGAGATGGTCGCACTCTGGTAATATCACTGTACTAATCTGGGGACTTGGGTTTGAATCGCACAAGGTAAATTGTGAAATTTGAGTTCAATAAAATTCGGAATTCAAAGGTAGGCCAGTTTGTGATAATTCAACCACTGTTGATTGTTCTGAAAGCCCATCTGGTTGGTTAATGTCCTTTAGAGATTGAAATCTGCCACCTTTACCTGGTCTGGCCTACATGTGACTCACCTGGGCACTTAGGAAAGGGCAAGAAATGCTGGCATAGCCAGTGATGTGCATATCCCATGAACAATCCAGTGACTGTATTGCCAACCAGCTGCTTTAATACTTATTTAAGTTTACATCTTGGATTGTGGAACTGGAACTGCACAGATGAAGGAGCAACAATCTTTCTGAACATGCACAATCAGTACTATCTTTCCAAAGCATCACCACAAAAACAGCATTCAAAGTTAGATATGGAGTATATTATAAGAGTCTATGTGAGAAATAAATGAAATGGGCAGGGGATTAAGCACAAGATGATAAGTGCCCAGAGAAGGAATGAGAGTTGATGTTAGTACTTTATGACAGCTATTGTACATAAAAGGGTTAGGATGGTGCATGGTAGAGGCGGAACCTACGTAGGAGAATCTCACACCTCAGGACAAAACTGGGGTCTGCAGTGTCGGTCAATAAATGCATATTATGAAACTTTGATTTCTCCACAGAAATCCTTCTCAAAAATGCATATGGTTAAAGCAAAGTGCATTAGTAAAGAATCAAACAGATACAAAGTCCTAAGGGAGGAGTCGGACTAGGCTGCAGAAAGATAAACACTGATTACAGAAGTAAACATTTAAAGCACAGCGTAAGGCTTAGGGGCGGAGCTGCACGCTGGGGTCACAGTGACGATCCCAGAGGCGGAGCTCCATACTGAGGAGCTCGAAACACCCTCCCAGCGGCGGAGTTCCACCTTGAGCTCCCAATGAATCACCCTGGGGTGGAGCTCCACCAGTGGGACCACTTATAACCGTGTACTGCCCCTAGCGCAGCTACTCGTTCAGTGTTGACAAGTGAGGACGGAGCTTCAGCAATAGCGACAACATGACAAGCGACAAATATGATGTGATTATCATCGGCGGTGGCATCTCCGGTCAGTCTCAAGTTCGGTATAAAAACAATTAGTTGGGGGGAATAAGGGAAAAAAATGATTTAGTTGAGTTCTATGAAATTAATTGAAAAATGAAGTGGTCTGCAATGGTCCCAAATTCATCTTTCAGTCGTTGTCAATACTGACTTTCCAGTATTGTGGGCTTATTGTGGGCAGTGAGATTAAGGTCACTGAGCTGTGGATATTCCTCCTGAAAGCTTTGGCCGGAAAGTCTGAAATTTGCCGAGAAACCCGTAGTCCGTGCCTCCAATGTTTTCCTGCAACACAAAGGACATTTTTTACATTTCAGATTTTGTTTTTAATCTTCCCAATATGGTCACGCCGACTCCAGTGTTTTTTATGTCTCGAACAATCAACAGACAAGCTGGTTATATTGTTACAAGCAAACGTTCGTTGTGCTGTGCAGTCTATAGTTCTCTAATTTCTGATGTCAGATTTAACTCGTTGTTACAATAGAATTTATAATTTCCGATTTGTTTTGTGTTTTTATTAGCTCTGGGCTTTATAATGCAGGCCTTAAGAGTAGTAGATGAGCAACAATGTTACACAGTTTGCTAGTTTGTATATTTGGTTTGCGCTGAATCGCAAAACCATGATTAAATTTAATACCACGAAAATAATTTGTCGATATTCATCGTCTTTTTTTTTAACCGCACATCCTTATAAATGTGTTTGAATTGATTTCTTGCATTGTATGTAGTCAGAGGAGAGAGCGGATAGGGACGAATCGGCTGATTGCTGAGTTGCATTTTTTAATCTAATCTAGTTATGTTGAGTTTACTGTCGACTTGGAGCCAGCTCTCTCAATCAACAGGCTGTGTAAAAACACGGCAATATAACCTGTTAGGTCATGGGAGTGCCTTAAAAATAACAAGGAACCCTTGCCCTGCAGTTTAGTTCCCGATGTCGAAACCGCACAAACTAGACGTTTTCTAATCAACCTGTTCAGATGTGGTATCACGGTCCTTTAGTTTAGGATTTGACCTTGACCCGGAGGTAGGGACACTACCAGTGTACCACATGAACCCAAGTGAGAACACACCTCTGAGCAAATAGAACTTGAACTCCAGCCTCCTGGCTTGTTGAAAGTGGCAATAGCATTGAGCCACATCAGTCCCACATCCGCACAACAGGACAAACTAATGTTGCTTCCAAGCTTAATCCAGGTGTGTAACTGCCTTGTGACAATTGTGATCAAGCGCAATGAGACTGGTCTAAGGTAGCAGAATGTGACATTTTAGGCAATATGTTCCCAGGCTGGTGACATTTGATCCAATCTAGAGATAATGGTGGGGCTTGTTGCCAGGCTTTTATTAAGTAGCTCAAAGCTGTTCAAGGATCAGTGAACAGTAGTTCAAGGGTGTTTTAATTAGTAAGACAGTCAGACAAGGTGGGTCACACAGCTACAAGTGCTGCCATAGGCACTAAGGAACTGAGGCTTGTTGAAGCCAGTTGGTAGATCTGTGTTTCAGAGATAGTAGGAACTGCAGATGCTGGAGAATCTGAGATAACAAGGTGTAGAGCTGGATGAACACAGCAGGCCAAGCAGCATCAGAGGAGCAGGAAGGCTGACATTTTGGGCCTAGACCCG
>JAHRHZ010000032.1:8577679-8616277 GCA_024137785.1 Ginglymostoma cirratum
CTAGACCCGAAACGTCAGCCTTCCTGCTCCTCTGATGCTGCTTGGCCTGCTGTGTTCATCCAGCTCTACACCTTGTTAGCTATGGTAGATCTGTGTAGTTGGAGCTCCTAAATGCTGTTTGCTGTTGAGTTTCAGAGCTCAGGCTGTTTGGTGCAACTGAGTGTTGGAGCTTAAGGATGCAATATTTATTTGGTAGAGCTCAGAAGACTGGAACTACTGTCTGTGAATGAGCTGGATTTGTTCCTACGAGCTTCAGCTTCAGGAATCCAGTGGAACACAGTCTTGGAAGTGATTGAATTGCAGGAAGCAAATAGTTGTTCAGATAGTCTGAGTTAGAGCAGCTTTTGGGGAAATCAGTTTTGAAACTGTATATTTAATATTCCTCATTGGAGTACTGTGTATAGTTCAAAACTAGGGGGCATAATTTTAAGATGAGAGGAAACAGAATTAAAATGGATCTGAGGGGCAACGTTTTCATACTGAGGGTGGTTTGTATGGGGAATGAACTGGTGATGTTTCCATACTGAGGGTGGTTTGTATGGGGAATGAACTGCCAGAGGAAGTGTTGGATGCAGGTACAGTTACAACATCTGAAAGACATTTGGACAGGTACATGAATTGGAAAGTTTTAGATGGATATGGGCCAAATCCAGGCAAATGGGACTAGTTTAGTTTAGGAAACTTGGGTCAGCATGGACTAGTTGGACCAAAGGGTCTGTTTCTGTGCTGTCTGATTCTATGAAATAGATTTTAAAAAATGTGATTCAGTGATCACTCTTATCTGGGTGGGCTGCTGAGAAAGTTGTGGGATTTGTCTTGCTTGCATCAACCATTTAGTGTGCAGAATTTGTGGTGTTCAATAAGAGTTGCCTGTTAACCCATATCTATTTCATGATAATTCTGAATATTCAAATATATGTTGTGGATTGTTTTAGTTTTATAAACTTGTAAAGTTTATTTGGTTTGTTTAAAACCATGGAATCTTGTGACCTTATTCTGTTAGAGAGTATCTGGGTTTCCAAACCTTCTCTACTGAAAACAGAAAAGTTACTGGAATATTCCTGTAATTATTAAAAAGAATGGTTTGTTAGTTTACTTTTCTGGAGAGCGAAGATTAATCTCTGAATGCAATAATTAACAAGGCTAAGCTAAAAGCATGAGCAGAAAATTTGAAGTTAGTATTAAGTGCAGCAGCTAAGAGCTGATTTTTATTGAAGTAACAGCGCAGTATTTGGTATTGGAAGAAGGAAATGTTAGTTCAGAGAGGAATTTTGTTGATTTGGTTAGAATTGGTTTGGAAGTGCGGTAGCTTGACATGGACAAAGAAATGAAGTTACATGAATTAGAGGAAGAAAAAGAAATCGAGTCCCTTGAATGAAGAGAAATGCTAATGCTTGAACAATACATCAGAGAGAGAAGTTAGCAAGGGAGGAAAGAGAAATTAAAAGACAGAGAAAACTTGTGAAGGAACAGCTTGCATTACAAAGTTGAAGAGAAGCTGTTCCAGCCAATAGAAATTACAGTACAGAGAATAACAGTGGAAAGAAACCAGTATGTCTGACTTGATGTAAGAGGGGCCATGTGGAACCAAATTGTTGGAAGGGTCCTGAGGCCATCAAGGTTTTGTCTCCAATGGAGATGTATTCCCTTACTCATCCAACAAAGCAAATAAACCAAGGAATAGTGAAAGAGCCACTGGGAATGTTCAGTCATGATGTTAGCTGATCATGCAACTTCTTTGTTCGACATAATTTGATGAAAGATAATGTATCAAAAGGGTTAATTTGGGATTTATGAATCTGTTCCCTTATGTAAAAATAATCTACAAATATATTTAGTAAATGGAATTGTTACTGAGGAAATCCTTCCCAGTTTACCTAGCATAAAACATACTCTTTCCATAAGTAATGATTTGACAGCCCTGAGGTTCTTTGCATTTCCAAGTTTCAAGAGAGCCAATTGAGGTGAGGGAAACAGATATTGCATGAGGTACATCCTCCCATTTGCCTGGTTGCCAGAGCCAAAGGTCATAAGGCCAGACAGAATGACAGAAAGATTGACCAACTAGTTCACAACCAGGAGAAGTTAATATCAGAGATACATGAATGTTCATGAGGAACTGGGCTCTACCGAAGAAAACTGACCATTAAAGAACCAACTTTCATACATAATAATGGAATAGCTGCAGAATAAAAGGCAATTTTTTTAATGTTATGTAAATTTGTTGTGACCCACTAAACTGTATTTGCAATCTTGGGTTATTTGTATAGGAGATTAAACATGTAAAGTTTAGTTCTTTCATGGTGTCTGAGAATCCATCTAGAGTCAAGTGACAATGGGATTTATGCAATTTTGGACTAATTTTCAAATCCATTCCAAATTGATTTTCTCTGCAGTGGTCTAGGAGGGAAGGACATCTCAGGGCATGTACAATGAGAACAATTATTTCTTTAAAGCGCTGGGTTAAGTTTCTTGTTGATATGTTACAGGGGAGTGTCTTGATCTAAAAGATATTTGCAGATTCAGTTTTCTGTGATCCCTTTTAATGTTCACAAGCTAGCCCAGACCAGGCTGTTTCATACTAGATAAAGATTTCATAAGTTTGGAATTCTCTGAAACTCTCAGATATGCAACAGAACCTGTAGAGGTGAGAGAAACAAATGTTGTATGAAGAACATCCTAGGCTATTCCCATTTGCATGATTAGCTGAAGCCAAATAAGCCTAGACAGGATGACAGGAAAATTGACTAGTCCGTAACACGAATTATAATGTAATAGAAAACAAGTGGTTAGGACACTTGGTACAATACATAGCTTTGCAATGTTGTGCTAACTCAATGTTATTACAATTACACAGTTCCTTCCTCAAGGTTTTCCTTGTCAGTTGATGCTGTGTAACTACAAGTCTAAAAAAGGAATATTTCTATTAAGAGCTTCCATCTCACTGAGGAGATTCATGTTGATCCAAATTTTAAAAAAAACACATGCATGTACAAGATCTGGATCTCTAAGGTTTTAAGAGTAGATTTGTAGCTTTGGTTGTGGATGTTGTGGTTGGTTGGCTCGCTGAGCTGGTTTGTTGTACCACAGACATCTCATTATCCTGCAAATACCAGGCAGGAAAACACAACGGCGCTTTATCGGAGGCTGCACTGATGATGTTACCCAGCAGGGTAATGAAACATCTGCAGAACAATGAACCAGCTCGGCGAGCAGACCAACCACAGGATCCGGATCTGCATTTTCACCAAAAATAAATCCATTCTTCTTTGGGCTATAATAATCTGTGTACTGAGATCCATTGAAATCCATGCATCTGCTTTTCTGATATACTATTACCAGACTAACTAGCAAGTAGGGGCAAAAAAAAATTACATCCACCCACCTCTGGAAATATCAGCATGTCTGACATCAACCATGGACAGAGAAAAATAGTGTTAAAGTTTCAGGTCAAAGATTCAGTTTTCAGAACTGAGAGAAGTTTCTCTCTCCACATATTGTCAGACTAGTGAGTACTGTGTTTCCATTATCTTCTGTTTTTATTTCAGAATTTTCAGCAATTGTGGTATTTTACTTTGTAATAATGTGTTATGCTTTGGTCACGCAGCTTGCTTATCTTTTAAGTTAAATCAAAATAAAACAGAAGGAAGTAAACTGTTATGATCCTTTAATTTTCTCTTCTAATTTTATTTATTCTCCAACTCCTCTGCCAAACAAAACCTCTTCAACTTTGTCACTTACATCTGTTTGCGTCACCCAAATGTAATGCATGCTCTTCTGGAATTTAATTCTATCCATGATAAGACTCTTCATTGGGGCGGAGAAACAAATGGGATAGGGTTCCATTGACTGGGCCAGCGTTTAATTGCCCATTCTTCAGTCGCCCTGAGAAGGTGGTGATTGGCTGCCTTCTTGAATTGTTTTAAGTTTAGGAAGATTCTGGTTTAGGGGTGTTCAGTCATTATCCCAGAGAAAGTGGCTTTGCACCATTAGCTCCTCAGCCAAGTCACCAAAAGTCTGAATTAGCAGTTCGCCTCATACTGAGCAGCATTACTATTGAAACAACGCATCATCAGTAGGTTATAAATAACCCACATCAGTCCATTTGCTAGGGGCAGACTCTAAAGCTCCTGGATTTTGATGAAGCAGTATCGAAGGAACGGCGATAGTTTCAAGTCAGGATGGTGAATGGCTTGAAGGGAACTTGCAGTGGTGGTGCTGCCTTTCTCTTTCTCAGAGGTACTTATGTGGGGTTGGAAGGTGCTGTCTAAGGAGACTTGGTGAATTTCTGCAATACATCTTGTAGATAATACACACAGCTGCTACTGAGCATCAACGGTGGAGAAACTAAATGGCGCCACATTCACAAACCATCAAGCAGGCTGTTCTGTCTTGTACAGTGTGAAGCTTCTTGAGTGTTGGAGCTGCACTCATCCAGGCAAGTGGGGAGTGTCCTTGTATTGGGACTTGTAGATGTTGAACAGCTTTGGGGAGTCAGGAGGTAAGTTATTTGCGATATTCCTAGCTCTAAGCTGTTCCCAATAATCACAATGATTTAAGGCTAGTCCAGTTCAGTTTCTGGTAACCCCAAGGATACTGATAGTGAGGGATTCAGTAATGGTAGAATGTCATGATTGATGGTTGGATTCTGTTTTGTTGGAGATGGTCATTGCCCAACACTTGTATGGTGTGAATGTCACTTGCCACTTGTCATCCCAAACCTGATATTGTCCAGGTCTTGCTGTGTTTTGGACTTGGACTGTTTCAGTTTAATACCTCGACTCGGGATGCCTCCGTTCCTTGTTCTGACTGCTCATTGTTAATTTTGCTAATTGCATTCTTTGCCAAAAATCACCTGGTGTTGTGTAATTTTTGACTTTGTCCACCCCAGTCCAACACCAGCACCTGCACATCATGCATTCTTTGCTACACAGCTCTGTGAAAACTGCAATTTCGTTCACTAGCAATGAGCCAGCGTGAATCTCCCAGCTGCTCTTCTTTCCAAATTCCAATTTGGGATTAAGCCCACACCCATATTCCATGTGGAATGGTGAAGCTAGAATTTTCTCAGCTCTGTTGCTGACCAGACTAAAACCTATCAGCTTTGACCTTCTTCTGGCAGTGAGCTGCAGACTGCCAGGTTCCACTCTGCAAATTGGAGCAAATACCCAGAAAAATCAAACAATGGAACGCTCATCACTGACACCTTAACTTCAAGATAGGGTCCAAGTTAAGGACTGTCTCTTTCTTCTGAATTTTTGTGTGTATTTTTCCTTCATGCCTGCCAGACTTTTCTTGCCCATGACTTCCTGGCCTCTTGGCTACATAGTTTCCATATTTTTTATGACCTCTTGTTAACCAACATTGCAAATAGTGGCGGTTGGGAGGCCTTGTTTTTCATAGAATCCCTGCAGTGTGGAAACAGGCCCTTCGGCCCAACGAGTCCACACCGACACTCAGAGCATCCCACCTAGACCCATCCCTCTAACCGACACATCCTTCAACACTATAGGCAATTTAGCATGGCCAGTCCACCTAACCTGCACATTTTTGGACTGTGGGAGGAAACCGGAGCATCCAGAGGGAGCCCACGCAGATACAGGGAGAATGTGCAAACTCCACACACAGTCTTCTGAGGGTAGAATGGTACCCGGGTCCCTGGCGCTGTGAGGCAGCAGTGCTAACCACGGAGCCACCATGCTGCCCCATGTTATCAAAGAGAAATCAGGACAGCAGAAGCTGTTTGAGGACTAGTGTAAGCATTTCCTTCTCCAACTAATTTGAGAACATTGCTACAAAAAACACTTGACTATGTAATCTAATAGTTCCCATCTTCAGTTTGGGTGGCACGGTGGCTCAGTGGTTAGCACTGCTGCTTTGCAGTGCCAGGGACCCAGGTTTGATTCTAGCCTCTGGCAACTGTCTGTGTGCAGTTTGCACATTCTCCTCATGTCTGCGTGGGTTTCCTCCCACAGTTCAAAGATGTGCAGGTTAGGTGGATTGGCCATGATAAATGGCCCCATAGTGTCCAAGGATGTGCAGGCTAGGTGGAAATCAGGCTAGCCATGGGAAATATGGGGTTACAGGGATAGGGTGGGAGCCTGGGTATGGGTGAGATGATCTTCAGACAATTAGTGCCGACTCAATGGGCTAAATAGCTTCTTTTTGTATTGTAGGGATTCTATTCTAATCAATGATTCAGTTTGCTACTGAGTTTCTATATCCTGGGAAACATGACTGGATAGTAATAAATTTTTAATCTGGCTCCCACTTGCAAAAATGTAAATATTGTGACATGGGTCATTGTCATGGCATACAAACTGTACTGGCATAAAGCAGATCCATGCTAGAATATAATGCAGCTGACAATTTGACAAGTTTACTGCTCCAGCTGGATATCACTTAAAACCATTAATGGTCATTTTCCATTCCTCTGATATTGGTAATCTGCCAAATGAGTTCCTCAAACATGAGCAGATTAAAAACCAGATGCATGTGTAAACAGGACAGTATCGTTGAAAGAGTACTGATTTTAAACATAACCTGTCAGGCCAGAAGTGAGTTCCTTGAGGTCAAATTCTTATAAATTATGCATTAAATAGGACAGCAACAATTGAAATGTGGGAAATAAGGGTGAAAAGAGATTGTGTTGCCTCCAGCTTCATACTTCAGGAACAAAGAACTACGACAAATTAAGGAAAAAACACAGCAGGCTAAGAAGTTGGTGAGGAGCTAAAACAAAAAAAATGATATTAGGATAGTGGACAAAATCAAACACTTCAATAAATATATTTTGCAGCAGCAATGTTTACAAAATGGTGGTGACATTACAGATTCTAGAGGTGAAATTATATCAAGTAATCAGATAGTAAAGACTCTAAATGACTAATTTTCTGTGATAATTGAGGAAATACAGGCAGTTTTCCTGGCATAAAACATTGAGACTTCTGGGGCTGGAGTACTAATGTAAAATAGAACCTAAAATAGAGCTATTAGATACATGAGGAAGAGAGAATAATCAGAAAATATTACACAAGAATTCTTACAAAATTGAGCATGTTTTGTCCAATATACTTTTGGGATGTTCGGAAATGGGATAGTGCAAGGAGTTCAAAAGTAGCTGTTATATTTTTGTTTTTGAAAGGGGCTTGGGAATAATCTGGGAAAGTCCAGACCAACAAATCTGATACTTAGGAAGAGGGGTTTGCATTATGATAAATTTAAGTAATTTCCTCATGGCAACTAGTGGAATTTAAGCTTAAATTTAATTAATAAATCTGGAATTAAGTGAGTTCAATGGCGGCCATGAAATCATTGCTGATTGTTGGTAAAAATCCATCTGGTCCTTCAGGAAAGGAAATCTGGCATTCTTACTTCTGTGCGACTCCCAACCCACAGCAATCTGACTCTCAAATGCCCTCAAATGGCCAAGCCGTTCTGTTGTTTCCGATCAAGTAAGTTTACAAGAATGCACCTGAACTGGCAACCCGACATTGACCCAGGCACTAGAAATGATGTCGGCAGACCCAGCCCTCTCGTGCTGCTAATTCCCTCTTAACATCTGAGGCGGAGGTGGGTGGGTGTTGTGCCACATTTGGGAGATCTGTTGCATAGATTAGTCAGGCAATAATGTGACTTAGTCATGCCAACTGAATCATAGCTTCCAAACAATTATCCAGATACCACCATCTACATTCTGTCCCCTGGTAGGACAGACCCATCAGAGTTGGCTGCACAGTAGCATACAGGGAGTTCTCAGCATTGACTGACAGACTCATGAACTGTGAGGGCAAAGGATCAAACGTGGACATGAAAATGCTGATTACCACCTTACCTCCCCAACCCCCAAAACAAACTGATGAATGAATATTACTCCGTGTTGAACATCTCTTGGAAGATGCAAAGAATGTTCTTGAGGTTGGGAATTTTAATTTCGATCATGAAAAATATCATCACTATTGACTAAGCTGGTCAAGACTGAAAGGACTTAGAAGCTAGACTTGGTCTGCAGCAAGTGGTGAGGAAACCAACAAGAGGTAAAATCCTAATGACCTTGTTTTTGACTGAATGACCTGCTCCAGATGGATACACATGCTGATGCCCACAGTGGAATTGGTAAGAGTGACCGCTACACAGTTGTGGAGTTTAAGCCCTGTTTTCACACTGAGGTTCTTCCCCTTCCCACTATAATATGCAACACTACCACTGTACTAAATAGGATTTCTAACCGATCTAGCAGCTCAAAACTGGACATCTGTGATGTGCTTTGGGTCATCAGCAATAAAATTATTTAACCATAATCTGTAATGTCATGGATAAGCATATCCACACTCCACCACTATCATGAAGCCAGGGTGTCAACTCTGTACAGTGAAGAATACAGGAGGGTATGCCAGGAGTAGCTTACCCAAAAATGAATTGGTCAAACCACAGCACAGGCTACAATACATCTGAATATGAAACAATTGGAAGCACCATGAAATAGATGCTAAGCAACCCCACAACCATTAGATCAGATCCAAGCTCTGCAGTTTTGCGATATCAAGTAATGAATAGTGATGGACAATTAAACAACTAATATCTGCATCCTCAGTTTTGGGAGTCTAGCACATCAATGCAAAAGAAAAGCATGAAGCTTTTGCAGTCATTTTCAGCTAAAACTACCAAGTGGATGACTCATCTCAACCTCAACCTCTATCTGAGGTACATAGCATCATAGATGTCAATCTTTAACCAATTTGATTCTCTGTGTGATACCAAGAGTGGCTGAAGGCATTGAATACTGCAAAGGGTATGGGTTCTGACAACATCCACCAATGTACTGAAGACTTGTCCTCTAGAAGTAACCACGTCCCTGGACATGGTCCAGTACAGCAACAAGACAAGCATCTGCCTGACTTGGAAATGTAGAAATTTACCCAGGTGTCTCCTTGTTCACAAAACAAATCTAACGTGGCCAGTTGCTGTCCCATCTGTCTACTCTTGGTCATCAGCAAAGTGATGGAAGTGTTGTTGAGTGGTCCTTGTATGTCAAAGAGCAGATTATAGCTGACATACATTATGGGGTCCATGAGTGCCACTCATTGAAGCCTTGTCCCAATCGTGGACAAAAGAGCTGAACTCCAGAGATGGGACAAGACTGACTGCCCTTGATAGCATGGCATCCTTTTTGTTTTATTATGCGATTGATACTGCACCCAGGAGTTTGGGCTATTTACAAAAACCTTCAGGAGAAGCCAAAGTCAAGAATGGTTGTCAGGCTTAGACTTCAGAGTAATGTGATTTACTATACATTGATGCTACATATTGACATATCTGGTAATCGTGGATAGACCCGCTTTGACTTCTAGTGACACTTTATCTTCTTTTGTGCTTTCGTGTTCATGTGCTGTCAAGATTCTCTTTTTGGTCTAGAGTTGCAGACTCTTCCTTATGTAGAGTCTCATCTTGTGCTCTAATTCTGCCCACATTGTTACTTATACTTAAAGATTTGCAATTCCAAGGTCCTGAAGCTGTTGCAAGGGTAAATGCCACCATCTTTTCCCTGCTACTTCACACTCTCAAGGCCAGCATTCACTGTAACTCTGTCACTGCACACTTATTTCACAACGACTGTTGCATCATAACTCTTATTATTGCATGCATCATATCCATTCAGCAATTCTGACATCCACCTCATCTTCCCAAACTATTAGCTCTGTTCCTGCCTTCTGCATTTCTTGCTCACGCACTTGCCTGCAATTATCACTAACTGCTCTTCCGACATACTTTGTCCTTCCCTTTTCCTCTCATTGGAGGGCAAATTGGCTCAGAGCCCAGACTGATTCTCCATAGTAGCCCAGCTGTCTGAGCTGTATTCCCTGAACTGATTGCATTGGAGCTGCAGGACTAACCATGGTCTATTCCCTGGACTGCAAGGACGTGAATCCCTGGACTCTGGTAGCACCAAGTGCCTGACTGACAGGTGTTGGCCCCACAGTCAAACTCACTGTTGTTCCTTCTCACCTGAGCAAGTCTAGTCCTTTTTGACTTTCACGCATGGCTATTTGCTTGAAGCCCCTGCAGTGTGTTTGCTGTGTAAGCTGCAGGTGTAATATTGACATAGCATGGTACTGTATAGCAAGAGGTCCATCCACCCCCTTTATGAACAAATAATGACTGCTCAGTATTGCCCACTGGAACAAGCTGCCTATCACTCCCTCAACTCAAAAACCTGGCTAATGGGCTGTACAGTAAGAAATAATGCAAGCCACACAGAGGCAAGCAGCCTGTCAGTCAGTCGGAGTGCGCTAAGTATGCAATGTGATGTATACAGAGACTGGCAAACTCCAAGTAAATGGTAAAGCAAATGAGCTTATCATTTATCATTTAATATCTTGTGTGAGCTACATGAGAGATGTGCCTGTCCCTATGCTCAGTGATACAGCAAAAGCGCACAAGTCCTAGGTGTCCCTGAGCTAAAGTAAGGTGTTGGAAGCTCTAAGTGGCATTTGATTTATTCTGAGAGCAGGAGCCATGATGCGATGAAGTTTGTGAATTGTTGATGCCAACTTGCGTGGATGAGAGTTGAGGAAGGTGGGGTATCCATGAAGCAGGCAGAGATGTTCTGAAGAAGCAGTTGGATGATAGCTGGGACCAGCATTTGGTACTTGCTGTGATTAACATGCCAGGAATTTGTGCAATTTAGTTTCTTGGTGCTGGAAAGGAGAATTGTAAGTTGCATATTAACAATGTAAGTTGGGTCCTTAATGAAATGCAAATAACCTAGTTGCTTCTCAATAATTCACCATATATGGCTTAAGGACAAAATCAGGAAAATCACCTTTTTGTGGTAATAGAGCATGTTTTTAAGGATGTAGTCATCATTACCAGATGTGGTGACATTGTCTTCGACCAAATATCATGGTCAGTGTGTATAACAACACGTGAGAGAAAACTCAGTATTCTGCATATCTCAGTATATTTTAGTGTACCTACTACACTAAGATAATTTCTTATCATTTTCTGGTGATTAGCTATTCAGATAATCATCTTAAACTTCCAATTAGTTGGGTTGTTATCATTAATTCTTAACTACAGTGTATTATGTATCAGCCATATTCAGAATCAGCAGCCATTTTGCTGCTTTTTCTTACAGTTGTCAGGGGGAAAAGAGAAATGAAAAATAAAATGATTCTTCATCTTCATCATAGTGTAATATAGAACAGTTCAGCACAGGATCAGGCCCTATGGCCATTATGTCTGTGCCAACCATGACACCATTTGAACTAATCCCACCTGCTTGCATGTGACCGTATGCTTCCATTCTCTGCCTATTCTGTTTAAGTACCTCTTAAACTTTGCTAAACGTTCCACTACCTCCCCTGGCAGTGCGTTCCAGGCACCCACCTAGTCTTGCATTCATGTAGAGTCATACAGCTAAGAAGTGGACCCTTCGGTCCAACTAGACCATGCTGACCAAGTTTCCGAATCTCCGAAATGTCTCAAAGGGTCTGGTTTCCAAACAGTCAATTTATCTTGAGACTCAGACGGCCCTTAAAGTCTATAGTTTGTGATGTGAAGAATTATGCAAGTGTTTTTTTAAAATTGCAGCAATTTTTTAATCCTACATTTCAGCAGGTTGTGCTGGAGACCACTTAAGATGTGTCCAAGAATCAAATTAGGACATTCCTTTCTGAATGGTTCAGATACTTTCAGATACCTAGAATTCGATCAAGAACTTGAAATAATTTGACAATCACAGATGAATTGCAGACTCAAACATACCCATGAATCTGTGATTAAATCAACAATGTCAACACCTGGCAAACATAATGAAACGTGGTTTTGTTGTAAAAACGGGAAGAACTGCGGATGCTGTAAATCAGGAACTCTGTTTTTTCCTGAGTTAACGCTTTGGGTCTGGTGACCCTTCCTCAGAACTGCTCTGAGGAAGTTTCACTGGACCCGAAACATTAACTCTATTTTTTCCTTCACAGATGCTGCCAGACCTGCTGAGCTTCTCCAGCAATTTGTTTTTGTTCATGGTTTTGTTGTAATTTAAGTTGTAGACATACCCGAATTTTCCTTTATCGTAGGGTCAAGAGCATAGCTGATAAAATGTAGGAACAGAGAGTAAGCTATTCAACCCACCGGATCTGCTCCTCCATTCACATAAGTATATGGGCGCTCTAGGTGACTTATTGGCAGCTTATTTCTCAATAAAATGTAAATTGTAGCACTTTTTCCAGCACATTTGGATCTGCAATTGATTCTTGGATCAGCTGTTGCTTGCAAATGAAACTGCCGAGTTTTAGGTAAGGTGTAGCGAATAAATTATTAACACTTTGAACAAGACATTTAATGTTAAAAGTGGTTAAAAATTAAATACAGCTTGCTGTTGTTTCAATCTTATCACCACTACTGCAGAAGCACACAATGATGTCTCCCTATCATGGCTAGAAAGGCTTCATTTACCCTCTCCTTTGAAGCCCCTTCAAACTTTCAACTCATTTAAAATTCCCTCTGCTGCATTCTATCCTTGTGTTTTTCTTCTTTTAACTATATCAACATAACTTCCTGTTTCCTTCTCCCTCATTTGGCTATCTAACCTCCCATTAGAGGCATAAATTTAGTGCACTTCTGCCGCTTACACTTTTCTTCTGGATTGCTTATTTGCTTTCTTGACGACAAGCTTTACAGTCTCAAGTTCTGATCATCCCCACGAATAGAAACAATATTGCTGTGCCAATTCTATTAAAATCTTCTATAATTTTATAAAAGTATATAAAATCGTTATTTAGTTTCTTCTCTTTGAGAGACATGACCCAGCCTGTTTGTCCTCACTTAATAGCTACACCCACATTGTCTGGTTTCAACTTTGCAAATCTTTATTTCTCCAGTACCTCCAGCATCTTTTATAATATAGTTTGGAGACCAAAAATTTGTCAGCACCCCACAGTAGTTTAATTAATGTTTAATATAAGTTTAGCGTTATTCCTTTATAGTCAGTTCCTTCCAGAAATAATCACTAGAGCATGATTTTGTATTTATTTATAGCCTTGTTAGTATGTGTTTCGACTTCTACTGGTTTATATGTTTGCAGTCCTTTTAGTTCCTCTGCCAACATTTAGATTCTTGTTTTTGAAGTAATGACTGAGATTTCCTTTTTCTGGTCCTACTCTCCCACTGGTCACCACAAATATTACATTTTAACAAGATTGGTGATTAGGCCTACAATATAGGTCCCAGAATGGCTTGTCGTGGTGCAACGGTAGAGTCCCTGCCTGTGAGTCAAAAGCCTGTTTCCGAGACCCACATACTCCAGAAGTGTGTCATAACATAACTCAGCAAGTTGATTGTTTGCAAACTTTTAGAAAGGGCTAAAATTAAATAAAGAACTATGAATGCTGAAGATCCAATGCAAACACAGAAATTGCTGGAGAAACTCCTCAAGTAAGGCAGCATCTGTGGATAGAAAATAGTGTTAACGTTTCAAGTCCAGTCACCCTTTGTCAGAACTCAGTTTTATAGGCTAGAGATCTGAGGTGTGACTTCATTATTAAGAACGCATCAGTTCGATTTGCTTAATCAACAAAAGATAATTGTTTTCTTTCACAAAACAAACTTCATCAAAGATGTAGAGGTTATGCGCACACACATGCACGTGCACACAGTCTGACGAGATACAAAAATATTGCAAACTTTGCAGTGTTAACTTTGGCTCTAATAGTTTATGGGTTTGAAATAGATTATCGCAAATAGTGTTATGATTTCAAAGTCCTTTTGTGCACATATAAGCTGCTGGTACTAGCGTCTCTTACTGGAACACCTTTGTAGGTGGTTGAATTCCTTTTATTTCGGATAATGGGGTCGATTCCAAGAAAATCGTCTTCAGAAACGTTCCCTGAGTGGTAATTTTGACTTCTGGTGGGGGTTCAGCTCTCTCATTTTGCAGAGAGGAGTCGCAAGAAAGTGCGAGCGATAGGCAGTTGCCCCTGAGGCTGGTCTTGAATTTTCTCTCTATCTCTCCCTCTGTTCAAAAATGCAGTAGTCTTATTCATCTGTGTGACCTCTCGCGAACAGTTCTCCAGGATTCTGTCCAGGTGCAGGTACAACATGTTGCTGCTGTGCCTTTTTTTTTGAAGAAAACTGTCTTATAAGTTGATCTCTAACTCTCTCCAGCACTTCAACCTCCAAGAACTCTCTGTTTCTCCTACTTTGGCCTCTTGAGCATTCCGGCTTCCTTCACTTAACTATGCCTTTAGTAATCTAAACTCTGAAATTTGCATCTTATCCACTTCTAACTGTTCACATCTTCCAAGACCTTCCATAATGCACATCTTTTACAAAGCTTTTGACCATCTCTCTGAATGTATCGTTCTTTGGTTCGAAACATCTGTCTTGTTAACATGTCTGAAATATTTGGGGCATTTTTTTGCATTAAGTAGGAACAAATACTTGTAGGAAAATCTACAGCAGAACAGCGGAGGGCATTCAAAAAGGGAATGGAGACAGTACAGGCCCCATATGTACCCCTGTACGGTGAAGTATAGGAACATTAAGCCCAGAAAACCCTGGATGTCTGAGACTGGATAAGAAGGAAAACAGAGGCTTTTACAAAGGGAGCAAATTAATGGAGGTGCTCGAGGGTTATATAGAAAGTGCAGGAACGAACTTAAAGTAATTAGGGGGCAGTTATGGAGGGAATATGAAAAACACTGGTGGGTAATATTAGGGAGAATCCCAACATAGTTTGTAAGTATATTAAAAGTGAGAAGATAGCCAGGGTAAGAGTAGGGCCCATTAGAAACTAAGGGGTTATCTGTTTGTGGAGACGAGCATTGGTAGGGTGTTAAATGAGTACTTCAATTTTGTCTTCACTCAAAGCAGGATGTAGGTGCAAAATTCAGGAAGAGGACTGTGTCCTTGAGCAGACTGACACGGGGAGTGAGGAGGTACTAGAATTGGACAAATCCCCAGCTCTTGGATGAGTTGCATCCAAGAATGCTATGGGAGGCAAGGAAATGACAAGGGCTCTGACCTAAATTTTTAACTCTCTAGCCACAGGGAAGGTACCAGAGGACTGGAAATAGCTAATGTAGTTCCATTTTTCAAGAAGGGTGGTAGATTTAAACCAGTGAATTATAGACCAATGAGTTTCACGTCAGTGATAGGGAAACTATTAGAGAAAATTCTAAAGGAGAAAATTAATTTCCACTTGGAAAAGACAAGATCTATTCAGGGATGGTCAGCATGGTTTTGTCAGAGGGAGATCATGCCTAACAAATTTGATTTTGAATTTTATACATATAAATCATGAACAATGTAGATGAGAATGCATGGGGGAATGATAAGCATGTTTGTGGATGTCATGAAGATTGGTCAGGCAGTTAAGATTGAGAAAGATGATTTTGGGTTACAGGAAAATATAGATAGAATTTAACTTAGTGTGAGGTGATTTACTTTGTGTACTCCTTTGTCTCGTTACTACTTCAATGAATGGCAGGACATTTGGAAACTCCAAAAGGGCAGAGGGATGTTGGGGTGCTTGCCCACAAATCCTTAAAGGTGGCAGACCAACTTACAGTGTTGGAGAAGACTTATAGGACACTTGCTTTTATCAATTGTGTCACAGATTACAAGAGCAGGGAGGTTATCTTTGGAACTGTACAGGACTTTGATTAGGTCGCAGCTGCAGAACTGTGCAGTTTTGGTCACTGCGCTATAGCAAGAATGTGATTGCACTGGAGGGGGTGAAGAGGAGATTTACCAGGATGTTGCCTGGCCTGGAGCATTTCAACCATTAAGTGAGGCTGGAGAGGCTCAGTAGTTTTCTTTAGGACAAGAGGGGGAACCTGATTGAGGTATATAAGACTGAGGGACACGGACAGAGTGGATAGGAAGCAGCTGTTCTCCTTAGTTTAAAGGTCAATAACGAAAGGCATAACTTTAAGGTCAAGGGAAGGAAGTTTGAGAGGATTTGAGGATTTTTTTTAAACCCAGAGGGTGATGGGAATATGGAGTGAACTGCTTGGAAGGGCAGTTGAGGTGGGAAACCTTTTTAAAAAGTATGTGGATGAACTCTTAAAATTTCAACATTCAAGGCTATGGGCTAAGTGGGGAAAGTGGGACTAGTGTAGATAGATGAGCACAGACTTGATAGTCCAAAAGATCTCTTCTGTGCTGCGCGAATCTGACTCTGAAGGTACTATTATAAATGTAATATGTTACAACATTGTGATTTAAAATATAATCTACTGTTTGCTTAAGACCTTGGCTTTAAGAGCTGTTTGCTTGCACAATGTCCCGATATTTTATCAGGCTGTTATAAAAGTGTACACTGTGCTGGAAATAAACAAATTTTTTTGGAAGAGGAAAGTAAGCCAAAAAAAGCTAACAGTCAGTTAAAGTATGCTGAATTTGAAAATAGCTCAGAATGATAAATAAATGAATTCAAAAGGTGTATGCAACTCCCATTTAAATCTTTACCTCAAATGTCCACTTGTGTACGTGCTGCCCAATCACACTAGATAGTTTTTCTGATGAAGGGTTTAGGCCCGAAACGTCAAGTTTTCCTGCTCCTATGATGCTGCTTGACCTGCTGTGCTCATCCAGCCCCATGCTTGTTATCTCGTACACTAGATAGCTGTTGGAGACAACCGTAGAATACTATACCACCGAAAAAGACAATAACTAATCTCAAAAATAGCAATGGTCCTGTAACTAAAGTTTGGAAAATTTTCATTTTGTTTCTCCCAGTCCAAAATAACAGCCATTCCCCAGAATTCGCTTGGGCTGCATTTTCCCAAAAATCAGCTGAGCGTCTGATTCAGGGAGGTTCGTGGAGGGTTTCCCTCTGTGTAAGCTCCAGTGGGTTATCTCACATAGTTCTTCGCTGTTCGCTCCTTCATGTATGCACCACCGTAGCACTGCTCTTGTGATACTTTGCCCTCACCAGCAGTGAATTGCTTACTGTTTCTGGGATCCTCGGTGTTTCCTGTTGCCAACAACATATTTAAGGAATGGCTGGCTGTGCACCTGGCAGACACAAGCTTGTGGGAAGAAAAAGAGAAAAGAAAATCTTCTCAGAGTGCACAGGAGTCAGAGTCATACAGCATGGAAACAGACCCTTCAGTCCAACTAGTCCATGCTAACCATGTCCCCAACCTAACCAGTCCCACTTGCCTGCCCTTGGCCCATATCCCTCTAAACATTTCCTTTTCATACACTTATCCAAATTTCTTTTAAACCTTGTAACTGTACCCGCATCCACCACTTCCTCTGGCATTTCAATGCACATGTGCACACATAGTGGGGAGGTGACGGCCCAGTGGTATTATCGCTGGACTGTTAATCCAGAGATCCAAATAACATTCTGGGGACCCAGGTTCAAATCCTGCCACAGCAGATGATGGAATTTGAATTCAATAAATATCTGGAATTAAGAGTCTAATGATGTCCATGAATCCATTGTCACTTGTTGGGGGGGGGGAACCCATTTGGTTCACTAATGCCCTTTAGGGAAGGAAACTGACCTACATGTGACTCCAGATCCACAGCAATATGGTTGGCTCTAAATTGCCTTCTGGGCAATTAGGGATGGGCAATAAGTGCTGCCCAGCCAGCAATGCCCTCATCCCGTGAATGAGTAAAGAGTAAAAGTAAACTCCATCTGCAACCCATTGCCCCAATTGATCAATATCTTAGAAAACCTTCTTCACTGTCCACTATGCCACCAATGTTTTGGTGTCATCCACAAACTTACCAACCATGCCTCCTATATTCTTAGCCACTTCATTTTATATAAATGACTGACAAAAGTGGACTTAGTACTGCCCTGCCTTATTTCCCAAGAGAAGATCAGATTTTTGCTCCTTCTCTAGTAAGTACTTTTACGTATTGATCAAGAAAATTTTCTTGAACACATCTAACAAATGCCTCACCATCCAAACCTTTAACATAATGGCAGTCCTAGTCAATGTTTGGAAAATTAAAATCCCCTACTATTACAAACCTGTTGTTTTCACATGTATCTGAGATGTCTCTACATATTTGCTCCTCAATTTCGCTCTGACTACTAGCGGGCCTACAGTAGAATCCCATCAAGGTGATAGAATCTACAACCCAGATCACTGAGCTACCAATCCTGTCCTTCCCTCAGCCAGGTTTCTGTAATAGCTATGATGTCCCAGTCCCATGTTACCATACATGTCCTGACTTCATCAGCCTTACCTGTAATACCCCTTGCATTGAAATAAATAGTTTAATTCTTCAGAGTTACTTTGTTCTGACTTGCTCTTGCCTGCCTTTTCTAATTACTTTGCTCTTTTTTTGATTCAGAACCATCCTTGCCTGCCTTTCTATTTTTACTGCTACTTAGAAAACTCCCCCGCCTCCCTACTAGTTTAAAGACACCCAAAATAGAACTAGTAAAAGTCTCTGCCAGGAAATTGGCCCCTTTCCAGTTCAGCTGAAACCCATCCCTTTTGGACAGGTCTCTTCTGCCCAGAAGAGATCCCGGTGATCCAAAAATCTGAAAATCCTTGCACATTGCATCATTTCTTCAGTGATCAATGTATCTATTTATTCCTACTCTCATTAGACAGTGGCACCAGGAATAAACCAGAGATTACTACCTTTTTGCAGTTCTGCTTTTTAACCTTTTACCTAACCTCCTATATGCATTCTGAAAAGCCTAGCCCTTTCCCTAACTATGTTGTTTCTACTAATGTGTACAATAACTTCCTGCTTCTCACCCTTCCCTTTTGCTTCAACTGTTTTTTTTTTTTGAGACATCCTTAACCCCTGGCACCAGGATGGCAACATACCATCCTAGATTCATGCTTATGGCCACAGAATCTGCTGGCTGTGCCTGTGACAGGAGAGTCCCCTATAACAATTATCCTTTTAAATCTTGAAAAACTCCACTTAACACAAGATTCATTCTTTAGTGATAACAAGCGTGGGGCTGGATGAACACAGCAGGTCAAGCAGCATCATAGGAGCAGGAAAACTTGACGTTTCGGGCCTAGACCCTTCATCAGAAATGGGGGAGGGGAAGAGGGTTCTGAAATAAATAGGGAGAGAGGGGGAGGCAGATAGAGGATGGATAGAGGAGAGGAGGCAGATTCCTCTCCACCTATCCTCTCCTCTATCCATCCTCTATCTGCCTCCCCCTCTCTCCCTATTTATTTCAGAACCCTCTTCCCCTCCCCCATTTCTGATGAAGGGTTTAGGCCCGAAACGTCAAGTTTTCCTGCTCGTGTGATGCTGCTTGACCTGCTGTGTTCATCCAGCCCCACGCTTGTTATCTCGGATTCTCCAGCATCTGCAGTACCTTTTATCTCTGATACAATTCATTCTTTAGTGCCCAAGATCTGACTGCCACTTCTATTTCTTTCTGAAAGACTATCCCCTTCAACAGTGCCCAAAATGGAATATCTGTTTGAGAGAGGTACAGCCACAGAAGACTTCTGAACTACTTTCTTTCACTCCTGACAGTCAGCCATCTATCTGATGGATCCTGCTGTGTAACCATCTCTCTAAATCTACACTCAATTATACACTGTCTTGAATGCCGTCAGTGACATTACCCTAAAAAACTCAACACTTTTACATATAAAAACTACACTTCCTTGCCCACAGATTTTAATCTTAAGCATGCAAAAGATTAAAAAAAATTTAAAATTCTAAAACAAAATCAAGGATTTAGCTGAAACTCTCTAACTGAAAAATAGCCTCCTCCTCAAGTCCTCAATCAGTCAGCTTTCAAATCTCCGGATAGCAGAGAAAATGTCTCTAGAGTCGTTGAACAAACAAACACTTGGGACGGACCCTTCCCGCAACTCCGTGTAGAAAACAATCTATCTTCCTTTGCAGTTGTTTAATTTTGTTTCCACATTTTTTTTAAACTATAAAAGTCTCAAACAGGAAGAAAAAGTATCCCTCTCCAGACTGACACTTGACAAACACACACAGAGGCCTCTCCCACAAACTCCATGTGGGGGGGCGAAACCCCCCACCTTCGCGTTTCTTTTTGCATTTGTTTTTGGACAATAAAAGTTCCAAAAATGATTTAAAATAAAAAAATTTTCTGCTTCTGCTATATAATAATGATACAAAATGCACAAGAAAAGCCTGCGACTCAGGAGTGACTGCAAGATCCACACTTTTCTCGTTCCACCTTTTTTTTTACTGTACATCTTTGGAAATACTAGCTTGAATTAAAAGAATTAGACCATGTGATTCTCCCACATTCAGCAGGGACAAAATGTTACGCCACAATGGATTTTAGGGAAAGAGTAGTGATGCCAAGGGTGCCTGGCTTCTGTATCTTTTTTGTAATTGCAACTACAATTACAGTCAGTCAAGTGGAAGAGCGTGTCAGTTAAGTCCTGTCTTATTTGTTTATGCCTGATGCTGCACAGCTGTATCATGAGGAAGATGATGTTGCTCCTGGTCAATGTCCTCATCTTCCTCCTTGGAATACTACTGCCGATCTCCCAGGTCTTCAGCATTCATCATATCCCCTCTTTGCCCGCTCCAGTTGTACACAACACGCAAGGGTTATGCAGCACAGACTGGACTGTACTGCAAGGCCTCTCCCCAGATCTCTCCACACATCAGAACCTCCTCTTCAGGAGGCTTATTGTCTACTGCATGATAACCCTGGTGGATGAATGTAGACTGTGTCTACACTCAACCTCAGATCGGGGTTTGTGGAATGGAGTTATTAATCATAGTTACAGAAAGCAGTTCTTGTCTCCCAGTAATCATCCTTACGAATGTATATAGATACATACGGCCCTTGAAATGAGGCAGAAACTAAAGAATTCTCAAGAATATAAGCCTCATTGCATCTCCCAGGTTACCTGGTCCAGATCTCAAACATGATGAAGTAATGTTTTCAATGTGATGTGTGTAGTCTTATAGCCTCAGTGATTCCGAGGGAGGCCAGCGATATTGGAACAGTTTCCTGTGCCCTTAATGAAGCCAGGATGGTGCTAATAGTCAATGCCCCCTTCCCCCAGCATAACTGTGACCTCCAGTGCTTTCTTTCTGCTACACAAAATGCAACATGCTCCTCCTAGTGAAGAGGCCAGGCAGCAGCGTTGCAAAGTATCAGTGAGCTCCCCGGTGTACTATGGAGTTGGTGAAATGTATTATAAATGAGTTGGAGATGTGCCATGATGATGTGGTGAGGTTAGTATGTGTCCAATGCCAACCTCTGAAGGAAAGTGGGAGGTGAAATTGTGCCAGGTAGTTTCTGCCCCTGAGTCATGCTGTGGAATATTGAGTAACTCTGGCAAAGATGGAAGCCTGAAGAAACCGCTGACATCAGACGTCATGTCAAAATTGTTGTGGTCTACTTTCTCTCTGGGAAAATAGAACCTTGCAATTAGACATCTTGCTGCTCATGACTGAGATTCTTATCTTACCATTAAAACCTTGGTGGATAATTTTCTCGGCACGGAGTCTCTTTTTTTTTTATTCTCACCATATTTTCCTAACATTGCCAAATTGTTCGGGGATTGAGAAAATTCCACCTCTTATTTTCCATCCCTTGGCCCAGTCTGTACTGCTACTGCCACCTTAACTCCATGGACCCAGAACTCTACACAATACTCTAGTTGAGGTTAAATAAGTGTCTGATAAAAGTTTACTGCAAACCCCTTGCTTTTGTACATTATTTCTTGTTTTGAAAGCCCTGGATCTCTATGCCTGACAGGGTACTAACCACTTTCATAACCTGACTTAGCTGCTTGAATGAAAAGTGGACATATACTCTCAAATCCCTCTGCTTCAGCCCATTCTGAATTTTCTTATTTCTGGATGAAACTATATATTAGTTACATTTTTAAAAAATCTCACATCTGCCTTTCCTGTCCTCAGCCTCTGTCTTTCTTGTCACATTGGCACTTTTCTTTTCTCTTATGCATTTCAGGTATCTGTTATTAGTAATGGGAACTGTTCACATAAACATATTCTGATTATGTAACACTGTGTGACTATGCAGCAAATTTGCATCTCGCTTGATGTTCTTCAGAGGGCTTCTTAAAATTCTACTTCAATAACTGTTTTAAAAAGGTCCAGATTCCAGCCACAGCTGGACCCAGTAAAATTTATGACTTAATGATTTAACTGGCATTTATTTAAATGAAGTCCCATATCATGATCTGCTGCTGTTCTCTGTAGTGAACTTCAGTAAAACCTAGAGATTAAAAGAGCTGCGTTATTTCCAACAGTGTAATATACAATGAAAGGGCTTTGCCAAAAAATGATCGATTTCTTGAATAAAAGACAATCTAACCACTGCTCCTTAACATTCAATGGCATTACTATCACTGAACCCCCACCATCAACATCCTGGAGGGGCTTACAGTTGGATAGAAACTGTGGATTAACCACAAACAGTGTGGCTACAAGAGCAGGTCGGAGGCTAAGAATACTGCAGCAAATAACTCGCCTCTTGACTCCCCCAGAGCCTGTTCACCATCTACAAGGCACAAGTCAGGAATGTGATGGAATACTCCCCACTTACCAGGATGAGTGCAGCTGCAGCATCACTGACGAAGTTTGACAGCATTCAGGACAAAGCAGTCTGCTAGACTGGCACCATGTCCACAGGCATCCATTTCCCTTCAGCACCCATGCTCAGGAGCAGCAGTGTGTACTATCTACAAGCTGCGCTGCAGAAATTCTCCAGAGATCCTCAGGCAGCATCTTCCAAATTCTCGACTACTTCTGTCAAGAAGGACAAGAGCAGCAAATACATAGGAACACCACCACCTACAAGTCCCCCTGCAAGCCAGTCACCATCCTAACGTGAAAATGTATTGTTGTTCCTTCACCGTCACTGGGTCAAAATCCTGGAATTCCCTCCCTAATAGAATTGCAGGTCTACCTGCAGCCCATGGACTGCAGTGGTTCAAAAAGGCAGCTCACCACCATCTTCAGGGCAACTAGGGACAGACAATAAATGCCTGGGTGGTGCTGACTGATCCAACCCCAGGACTATGTTTAAAATAAAAGCAAATGAGTGATTGTTCACCCCACCATCCTCCAAATACGACACGTCATCCTCTGACATTTCCACCACCTACAATCAGACCCCACCACCAAAAAGATATTTTCCTACCCATCCCTGTCTGCTTTCCACAGGGACCATTCACTCTGTGACTCCCTCGTCAGCTCCACATTCCCCACTGACCCCTCCACCCCACCCGGTACCTTTCCCTGCAACCACAGGAGGTGATACACCTTCCCTCTCACCTCCATCCAAGGCCCCAAACAATCCTTCCAAATCCGGCAGAGATTTACCTGCACTTCATCCAACCTCATCTGCTGTATCCGTTGCTCCTGATGTGGCCTCCTCTGTATCGCGGAGACCAAATGCAAACTCAGCGACCGGTTCGTGGAGCACCTGCGCTCTGTATGTACCAATCAACCTGACCTTCCTGTTGCCATCCGCTTTAACTCCCCCTCCCACTCCCCTGGTGACATGTCCATCCTTGGCCTCCTCCTCTGTCAGAGTGAGGTCAGACATAAACTAGAGCAACAGCACCTGATATTTTGCCTTGGGAGCTTACAACTCAATAGCCTGAACATTGACTTCACAAGTTTCAAAATCTCTCGTCCCCCAACCAGTCCATTTTCCAACTCTCGCCTATCTGCTCCATCCTTCCCACGGGCCAATGACAATAACCCCCGAACTGCATCCACCCATCTCCATCCCACCTACCCTCTCCCCAGCCCCACCCACCTCTCTATTTATTTCTGGGCTCCCCACCCTGTCCCCAGCCCAGATGAAGGGTTTCAGCCCAAAACGTTGACGTTCCTGTTCCTTGGACGCTGTGTGATCGGCTGTGCTTTTACAGCTCCACATTTTATTGATTTTAAGCTTGTGATTTCCAATAAACCTGAAGTGCTATAACCTGGTGTCATGTGATTTCTGACTTTATCCACCCCAGTCCAATACCAGCACCTTCACATCATGTCATAGTACTTGACTGTGTTAGTCAATGGGTGAAATTAAACCTTTCCTGATACGATGGCAAAATGGCAAGAAAGATGGGAAACAATGGTGAGAATGGAAAAAACTCAGTTTCTTGAGAGATATTTTTCTGATTTCCCCTTTAGCTTTAAATGTCATAGTAATACATCACAGAAACAGACCCTTCCGTCCATTTCATCCATGCTGACCAGATATCCCAATCTGATCTAGTCCCATTTGCCAACATTCAGCCAACATCCCCCTTAAACCCTTCCTATTCATACACCCACCTAGCTGCCTTTTTAAATGTTGTACTTGTACCAGACTCCTCCACTTCCTCTGGCAGCTCATTCCATACATGCACCACCCCCTGCATTAAAAAGTTATCACTCAGGGCCTTTTTAAAATCTTTGCCCCTCTCACCTTTAACCTATACCCTCTGGTTTTGAACATCCCCCATGCCGTGCAAAAAGACCTTGACTATTCACCCTATCTATGCCCCTCATGATTTTATAAACCTCTATAAGGTCACCCCTCAGCGTCCAATGTTCCATGTAAAATAGCTCCAGCCTATTCAGTCTTCCCCTATAGCTCAAACCCTCCAACCCTGACAACATCCTTGTAAATCTTTTCTGCACCCTCTCCAGTTTAATAACATCTTTCCAATAGAAGAGTAAACAGAATTGTACGCAATATTCTAGAAGTGGCCTCACCAATGTCCTGAGATAGTAGGAACTGCAGATGCTGGAGAATCTGGAGGGTTGCCAAGCGAAATATGAGGTGCTCTTCCTGCAACCTTCGGGTGGCATCATCGTGGCACTGCAGGAGGCCCAGGACGCACATGTTGTCTGAGGAGTGGTAGGGGGAGTTGAAACCCTGCAGCCCAATGGTATCAATGTGGACTTCACAAGCTTCAAAATCTCCCCTCCCCCGACCGCATCCCAAACCAGCCCAGTTTGTCCCTGCCTCCCATCTATCGCCTCCTCCCACCTCAAGCCCCACTACCATCTCCTACCTACCAGCCTCAGCCCGGCCCCTTGACCTGTCTGTCCTCCCTGGACTGACCTGTCCTCCCCTAACTCCACACCTACACTCACCTTTACTGGCTCCATCCCTGCCTCTTTGATCTGTCTGTCTCCTCTCCACCTATCTTCTCCTTTATCCATCTTTTATCCGCCACCCCCTCTCTCCTTATTTAATTCAGAATCCCCTTCCCCTCCCCCATTTCTGAAGAAGGGTCTAGGCCCGAAACGTCAGCTTTCCTGCTCCTCTGATGCTGCTTGGCCTGCTGTGTTCATCCAGCTCTACACCTTGTTATCTTACCAATGGCCTGTACAGCTGTAACATGGCATCCCAATTCCTATACTTAATGTTCTGACCAATGAAGGCAAGTGTGCCAAATGCATTCTTCACCGCCCTGTTGACCTGTAACTCCACTTTCAAGGAACTATGAACCTGCACCCCTAGGTATCTTTGTTTGGCAACAATCCGCAGGGCCCTACCATTAGCTGTATAAGTTCTGCCCTGATTTGCCTTACCAAAAACACCTCACATTTATCTAAATTAAATTTATTGTACTCTGAGGTAATCTTCACTGTCCATTTACACCACCTATTTTAGTGTCACCTGCAGACTTCCTAACCATGCCTCCTGTATTCACATCCAAATCATTAATATAACAATTGAAAAGTATTGGACCCAGCACTGATCCACCTGCCATACCACTGGTCACAGCCTCCAGACTGAAAATCAACCCTCTACCACCACTTTGTCCCCTACCTTCAAGCCAATTTTGCATCCAATTGGCCAGTTCCCTCTGGATCTCATGTGATCTAATGTTGCTAAACAGTCCATGTGGAACCTTGTCGACTGCCTTGCTAAAGTCCGTAGACAACATCTACTGCTCTGCCTTCTTCAATCTGCTTTGTCACCTCTTCTTAAAAACTCAATCACATTAGTGAGATAGAATTTCCCATGCACAAAGCCATATTGACTATTCCTAATCTGTCCTTGCCTTTGCAAATGCATGTAAATCCTGTCTCTCAGAATCTCTTCCAACAACTTACCCGCCACTGACATTAAGCTCTAGACACTAAGCTGTAGTGTCTAGACATTAGTCTAGACATTAAGCTGTAGACACTAGTCTGCAGTTCACTGGTCCTTCCTTATGGCCTTTCTTAAATAATAACACCTGTGGCTGTCACGGATACAAATATCTCTGCTAAGGGCCAAGCAATCTCTTCTGTAGCTTCCCCACAAAGTTCTGGGAAGCACCTAATCAGATCTTGGGAATTCATCGACCTTGAAGCATTTTAAGATCTCCACCACCTCCTCTTGTCGAATGAACTCTTTTCAAGACATCACTATTTATTTCTCCAATGTCCCCTGCTTCCATGCCCTTCTCCACAGTAAATACTGATACTAAATTTTTTCAGTATCTTTTCCCCCATCTCCTGTGGTTCCACACATAAGATGGCTATGTTGACCCATTTAAGGGGCCCTATTCTCTCCCTGGTTACTCTTTTGCCTTTAATGTACTTACAGATTCTCCTTCAAATTCTTGCTATAGATCAATAACTACCTTATTTCGAGGTATTAAATTGAATTAAACAAGATGAATGTTTTCAAGTGGGAGTTGGCTATGGTTATAGTTGTTGGAGGTAAAGGGATTGAAGGGTAGTAAAAAAATTGGGAACAGGATACTGAAATGGATGATCAGCCATGATCATAACGAATGATGGATCAGGCTCAAAGGTCTGAATAGCCAATCACTTTGCCATATTTTCTATTTCATTAAAACCCTAACTTGCCTTATTTATGAACCACTTCCAATTTTGTCCTTCCCTGAGAAAGAAGATGGTGCAAATTCCCAACATCTGAACTAGAGCAGGGACCTGGGGGCTGCAGTTGGCCAAATGCTTGTGTGGACCTTCATTCCACAGTGTTTTCATTGCTACCTCCCTGACAGCTCAATGTTGAGATAGACTTCGCCAGAACAGAAATAGGCCATTTAGCCCATCGAATCCACTGCACAGTTCAGTGAGATTGTGGCTGATGTGATAATCTTCAACTCCAACTCCATTTTCTTGCTTTTCTCCATAACCCCTTATTCCCTTAAAAATCTGTCAATTACAGCCTTGGTTATACTTAATGACCCACCCTCACCAGCCTTTTGTGGTAAAGAATTCCACAGATATGCTTCTCTCTGAAAGAAGAAATTCCTCCTCATCTCTGTCCAAACTGGGCAACCCCATACAGTAAGATTATGTCCTCTGATCCTAGACACTCGCACAAGAAACAATCTCTCTGCATCTACCCTGTCAAAGCCTCCTAAAAATCTTATGTTTCAACAAAATCACTTATTCTTCTAACGCCAAGTACAGGTCCAACCTAGTCAACCTCCCATCATAAGCAGATGCCTCCATACCTGGGATCAACTTAGTGAACCTTCTCTGCACTACCTTCAATGCCATTAAATCGTCTCTTAGATAAGAGGGCCAAGACTGTTCTCTGTATTCTGGGAAGGGCCACCAGACCTGAAATGTTAACTCTGATCTCTTATCTTCACAGAAGCTGCCAAACCTGCTGAGCTTTTCCAGTGATTTCTGTTTTGGTCACTGTATTCTAGGTGTGGTTTGACTAGTGCCTTGTGATGTGGAAAAATCTCCTGCTTTTATACTCCATTCCATTTGAAATAAAGGCCAACATTCTATTTGCTTTCCATATTATCTGCTGAACTTGTGTGTTTGCGTTTTGTGATTTTGTGCACAAGAACTCCGAAATTCCCCTGTACTGCAGCTTTTCATGTCTTTTTCGATTTAAATATTCAGCTTCTCTTTTCATCCTGTCAAAGTGCATCACCTCAGTATATTCCATTTGCCCAGTTTTGCTCACTTACTTAATCTGTCAATATTCCTCTTTAGACCCATTGTGTCATCTTCACCATTTGTCTGCCCACCTATCTTTGTGTCGTCAGCAAACTTAACAATAATTCATTGACTTTTCTCATTAAAGTCATTCATATATATTGTAAATAATCAGAGCCCAGCACTGATCCCTGGGGCACTCTGCTAGTTAAAGGTTGCCATCTTGAAACTACCCTGTTTATCCCAATTCTCTGCCTTCTAATGGATAGCCAGTCCTCTAACCATGCTAATATATTACCCCTAACACCATGGGCTCTTAATCCTATTAAGGAGCCTTGTGTGGTACTTTATCAGTCTTGACTCCTTAAGGCTGCAGAAATTACATGCTGCCTGAGAGGTTGCGAATTGACACAACTGATGCCTGCATGGGACCACCATGTGCAACACTCTCCATGGCCAACCCCTGATGGTAAAAGGGAGGACTCCTGTATTGACAGCCTGACACAAAGTTTCCACTGCCTGCAGATAGCAGGATAGAATGGTATGGCTAAACTGGTACTCTGCCTGTCAGGGTGATAGAGGTAGAAACCCTCGTACCATTTAGGACTTTTTTAGATATACACTTGTGATGCCAAGGTATACACGGTTAGGGCAGAGTCCTGGAAAATGGCATTAGAATAGTTAGGTGGTTATTTTGGCAGGCAGACTTAATGGGCTTTTCTTTGTGCTGTAGGTATCTGTGAGTCTGACTTTATGACTCATGGAGTGTTCAGACGGCAGCAAGGGAAAGGAAGCAGAAGGTGTGCAGCAGCCTATATGCTAAACCTCTCTGCACAAAGGGTATTTGTATAAATTATTTGGGGTTGAGGCTCACGGGCATTTTTGAAATGTGGGGCCACTGAGAAATTCTGTCTGAATGGGGTCAGTTTGGACAATAGTGTTCCACATGCCGGAGTCACTTTGACACAATGAGTCTATCAGGGCTGAGCACCATGTTATTAAAGCTGTGGCTCTTAAAAGGAACGACAATTTATATCACAAACAAAGAGGGTGCTGATTGATTGGTAGAGGTGTTTCCGTGGAGAATACAGAATGAAATATTAACTGGCAAACCTTTATTCAAATTCAAACCAAGCAGGTCATCTCTGGTCGACACAGAAGCGCAATGCATAGACCTGTTCTTTCTGTTCCAGAGGACATGGCTTATATGTGAATAAAAATCACTTTCGGTGATTTCAGTGTAAGCGAGCCGTACCACATATGATCTTAAATTTGTTATTGGCGTAATCCTTAACGTTGTTCAACAAATTTTGTCCAATAATGAAATTGCATTTATTGTTGGGCATTATTTTTGCCAGCACTAACTGTTTACTCAACCAGTCAGTAACAAAAATAAATTGCTGGGAAAGCTCAGCAGGCCTGGCAGCATCTGTGAAGAGAAATCGGAGTTAATGTTTCGGGTCCGGTGACCCTTCCGCCAAACTGATGGTAGCTAGGAAAATGTTGAATGTCAGAGTACAGTGGGTACTCTGTCTGTTATGAACAGCTAAAGGAATGTTTTGTTTGAGAATCCATCAGCCACTGAGATGTACAGCCTACCTACCTGGCATTGCACCAGCACTGAAATTCATAAACTATATTGTTTGTTCATGTGATAGGAAGAATGTCTTTCAATGTGATAGCAGTATCCTGTTAGTGGAACATATCACTGTCTACTGCATAGAATTCCTGAGACAATAGCTTCACCTGTTGTTCAGGTGTTTGAGATGTGTTCCTGTTCAGAGATGACCTGAGGTAGTCTAAGCACCTGTTCAGGACTGAACAAGGTGGCCTTTGGCCCATTCATGAATTTACATGATACACAGCAAGCAATGATCTGATTGGGGTAGCTGTTATCACACAAGACAGCTTTGGCATCAAGTCTGATGCATCTGCAAGTGGCTTGGATTCTATTTGTGATGTTGCCAAGAGGCCAGTTTTATGATTTGTTGAGTCTGCAGTGCTTACGTTGACCAGTGAAGGTGGGGCTACAGGAGAAGAGAACACATTAGTTGATTTCTGAATTAGCATGTTGAAGTAAAGAAGCACAGTAGTCTGCTCCATTTTCGAAGGTGAATTTGAATGCAGGATGGAACTCATTAATTTGTGTAAGAAATTTCTTGCATGCAGTTCCAGAATCATTTAAAATGTATCCGTATTAGAACTACACAGTCAATCTTTATTCTCTTTTTCACTCCTTTGTAGGACGCTTGTGTGATTGGTATGTTAACTGCAAAATCTCTTAGTTACTGCTTAAAACCACAGTTTATAGCAACTGGTGAGAGAAAATAAGCAGGTTTTCTTCAGGCTTTAGGTATTCAGTTGGAAGGGAAGATAGACCATTTGCCCTTGCAGCAGCCTGAAGCCTTTTGCCTTCTATTGTTTACATCCAAAAAAGTTACTCAAGAGCCAGAGTTAATGTCAGGCTGATGGTCTTTGGCATCCACAACTGATCTCAACTCCACAAACCATCAGCAAAATGTTTCCATCTGAATCTCGTCTGGGCAACACAGTGGCTAGCACTGCTGCCTCACAGTGCCAGGGACTGGAGTTGGATTCCAACCTCGGGCAACTGTCGGCATAGAGTTTGCCATCTACCTGTGAATCTTAAACCTTGATAGTACAACTAATATACAATTAACATTTTGAGACAGCTGGAGTAGCATTTCAAAAAGTGATTGGGAGTATCCAGTTGTATTATCCATGCTGGAACAAATGATATAAGGAGGTCATGCTGAGGTGCTTTCAGAAGTTAGGAGTACAATTAAAAAGCAGAACCTTAAACCTAATACTCTCTGAATTATATGTCAAGTGTCTTGCAAACATGTACAGAGATGGGCACGTCAAGGACTAGTATTGGAAAAGGGAGGTTTCTTATGAGACACTGGCACCAATGTTAGGACTGAAGGAGCTGTACTGATAGGCTTGGCTCCAGCTGAACAAAAACTGAACCACATAGAATTAGCTGAAAGAAAAGTTTAAACAGGGAAGTAATAATGTTGTTAAATTAAAGTGGGTGAAGGGATCAAAAATACAACTAAACAAACCTAAATATAATTGAAACAGGAAATGAGAGAATAGGACAGATTAAACTAAAGGAGGATACAAATGGCTAAGAATAATAAAGGAGTGTAACAACAGGATTAAAAGTGAAAGGACATCTTATTAAAAATGAGTTAAATTATGAACAATGCACAGTGTCTGTATTAAACATGACATCCTGGGACAAAACATTGTGAAGAATCAGATACAGTTGGAATTACTGAGAGATGGCTACAGGAAAATCAGGACTGGAAATTAAACAATGCAGATTTCACCTGTAGAGAAAAGATGGAGAGAAGAGGGGTTTGAGAGAAGAGGGGAGATGGAGTAGCTGTACTTCTTAGCAATAACATAATGGCAGAGGATGGAAATAATAGAACCATTAGTAAGATAATTAGAATTAAGCTGGATAGAAATCTACATTTGATGTACACACACTAGGCAGCCTTTCTGGCAAGACCAAAACTTTTTTTTGAGACCAGTAAGCGCATCACCAAAACAAATAATGAATAGCCTTGGTCAGGATTCTCTTCTTGTTCCTGAAGCTAGCTGACATGAAATGTCTCCACCAGTGGGTGGTGAAGGATTTTGTTCTGACAATGGCAGTTATGTAGCTCCTTCACACCTATTTTTGGATGGTGAATGAAGCAACTGTGGTTTTCTCCCTTCGCCTGGAATTTTTTAGATTTGAATGTTATTGGCAAGGCAAAACTTTGTTTCCCTTCTCAAAATGCCTTTTGAGAAGGTGTTGAATTGCATTTCCAAACCCCAGCAGACTAAGTGTAGGTATACACACAATATTGTGAATCCTGGTCTGAGTCAATACCCTCCTCATTGTATTAAATCAAAGATAAGCTGCCATTTCTTTGATTAAAGCTACCTGTGAGCAGCAGACACCCGTTAATAATGGAGTTCTAATGTAAAGAAATCCTTTTCAAAATCAGATAAGAGTAATGCCTGCTGAATGTATTCAATTCACACAATTAATTCACATTGTGGAATTATACAGTGCGTGCCCAAGCATCTGCATTAATTTCTCATTCAGAGCTAAAATCCAGGCCAGAGTTTATGTGAAGAATTAATAAATAATGATAAGATGGTGATTACTGTCAGGATTAATTTTTCAATTCTGTGATGATAATGACATTTTCTTTTGCTAGAACGATAAATGCAATGACAAATCTGTTATTTTATAATGATTACCAGACTCTTAATGTAATTTGCCGTGACTGATGATTTTAGGAAAGGACAAGAGTGAAAAACAGGTTTTGAAATGCAAGGCACCAGTTCTTACTTGAAAGATTCCCTCTCTCAATGTGCTGCTGACCCTGTTGGAAGTAATCTTTGTTGTAAGAAATGTTCGTCGAAGTTCAAAACATTAGTTGCATCCATTTTTGACTTTCATTATTGCAATCAATAATGTATGAACGAAATTCACCTTCACCAGTTATAAATGGTGAAGCAAAGGGACTACTGAGCTGATAATAATAATGAGCATTTATTTCTAGTCCAGATTAGGATGTATACATTGGTGGGAATGTTAAAATTAAGTTTTAAAGAATGTCTAATTAACCAATAGTCCTCTGACAGCTTAAGAACAAGAGTTTAAGAACAATTTTAAAAATAAATGTCACGTTGAAATTTAAATATTATCATTTGTAGGACTCACCCTGCAGCGGACAGGAGTAGTTCTTCCAGCTTTAGGGTTTCTGAACACCTGCCTGTTTCTTTGTCCCTGGTTCCCTTCACTGGATACCCAGAACTAAACTGAGCCAGCAATTTGATTTGGCTTCTTACATTCTATTGATACTTAATGCTAAACAAATAGTTTCACACTGAAACCTTTTTTTGTTTCAAAGGTTTCCCATTTTGTTAATGGAAGTGCGACGGATATTGGGCAGTGGGATTTGAGATCAAGTCATTGTGCAGCAGATGACAGAGATTCACAGGGTGATGGATAGCACAAGAAAAAGAGAAACAATAGTTATAGGGACACAGGCTAGTAATTTTCACAACAGTAGGTCAGAGGCCACCAATTGTGAAAGTGTCCAGGTGTCCATGAGATTTCCTCCTTCCCCAGGGACAGCAATGGAGACTATGACACCAGACCATTCTAGCCTGGTCTGAGGTTGCCACTCAGGTTAGTGTAGTCTCAGCCATCTGCAATAATGCACAGCATTGTATTAACAAGGTCAACATCCGTCTTCACTCTGGCCTAAATGCCACCATCTTCACTCTGAAACCTCTCACCCAATATCTCTGCTACTGTACCCTTCTCAAACCAAGGCTTGTATTCTACCACTATCACTATTACCTGCAGCAACTTACCCAGTTGTTCTCACTCCCCAACCCCAAATCACTAACTCTCCATGCCCTCTCTTTTGCCTTCTGCACAGCCTACTCATTCAGTTGGGACACCTCCCCACTTGTTGTGCCGTCTGTTTTTACCTCCCTTTAATTCCTACATTTCTCATTCCTAAAGGAAAACAGTCCCTAGCAGGACAGATGGTCAGAATCAAGATGAGTGGCAGGCTGCCTGACATGAGGCTCCTTAGCCTTTTATATGGAGAGGACCCTGACTCCTGAATGCCCCAAATGCCTGACTTACTGTGACCAAGCCCCTGGACTGGTATCAGACGCTGTCTTTCATTCACTCCGGCTGAAGGATATCCCCTTGATCTTTCTGATGTCAGCTGACAACCATGACAAGCTTCTGGCTCAGTGTCTGTGCTAACCAGTAAGGTAATCCAACAGTAATTGTGAATCTGGTATCTCTGGGGGAAGGGTAGAATGCAAATGTGACAAAGCCACACAAGGCAGGGATGATGAGAGCACCCAGATAGGCTGAGAGTGAGGGAGAGAAAATGACGGTGTGAGGAGCCGTGAGCTGGGAGTGTGTCCCTGAAGGTATACTGTCCCTACTGCAGTGTTAGTGATCATTGCCAATGCAGCATTGAGGTACAGAAATGTGCTGTTAGTGGGTCATATGTGCCTTGAGAGGCCTTAGAGGGATTGGCATACATCAGATGACAGTGTCTGTGGGTGTGGGGTGTGTGGGGGTTTGGTGCCTATGGAGCATGCCTTGATGCCCAGTGACCAGTTGGAAGTCCATTGTAGCAAGCCACAAGCTGAATGTGTCAGGTACCCACTCTGTTTTCATGTTGTGAACTCTCAACGTCAGACTTGTTTGGCAAGATGGCTTATCTCAATGGGTGAATTGCACCATTAAAACTTACAATCCCCCTTAATTAGTTACTCACTGCTGCCTAGTGAGAAATGCCTTGCTACTCAGCAAATGCATAAAAGATACAGCAGATGCTCCTGAGATCAGCCTCGCCAGCTTCTCGTCAAATTCCACTACAAATCTCAGCACAGCCCAAGTAGTTCAGACCACCAAATGTTATGCCTAAGGTTTCTTGTGCTTTCTCACAATCTCTCCCATACACTCTCTTCCCCAACCCTCATGCTTTCGCACTCTCACTATCGCATGTTATATCTGCTCTCTTGCTTTCCCATGCTCACTGTCTGGCTCGCTTTCTCTCTCTTTCTCATGTTCTCTCCAACTATTGCATTGTCTATTTTCTTGCTGTCTCTCTCACTTACACTCTTGCGCTCTCTCATGTGCTTTCTCTGGCGCATTCTCTCACTTGCACTCTCTCTTGTACTTGTGCTTTTGGTCTCTTTTTCATTCATACTCATGCTGTCTCTCGGGCTTTCTCTGGTGCATTCTCTCTGCACGTTGTCTCTCTCTCGCTCGCTCGCTTTCTCACTCTCACTCACTTCTCTCTCTTGCTCTGTCTCTTTCTAACATTATCTCTCGTGCATACTTTCCCATGTACCCTCTGTCAAGTGCTCTCTTATGCGCAAGCTCTGTCTCACCCCTTGCACTCCCTTTCAGTACTGCCCCCCCAATCCCTTTTAGTACCGCCCCCCCGCACTCCCTTTCAGTACTGCCTCTCCCCCCCCGCACTCCCTTTCAGTACCGCCCCCCCTGCACTCCCTTTCATGTACCACTCATCACCCCCCCCGCAGCCCCCTGCCACTTGGAAAGCCCTTTAGTGACTGCATCATAAGCATTAGAATTTGAATGCTTCATAAAAGCAGGTCGGCTGGGCTTGCACCAAACAGACCTTTAGTGGTTTGAGGTAAGAAGATGGACATGCCCCTTTACTCGATTAGTGTGCCCTGACAGGGGCAGGCTCAGTAATTTTAGGTCCTGATCCCACCATAACCCCCACCCACCTGGTGCTCTGGCTCTCCATTAATAATGTGAAGTGCCCCGGGGGCCCTGTGTTCTGTAGGGGGAGCTCTAATGAAATGGCTCTGTACTGCTTTCTCACCATTATGTTTGCTCAAACTGAACAATCCCACGATTGAGAAAACTTGGCATTTTGCTTCCAACTTTGTGAGAAGCTGGGAGAGGTGCTGATTGTTCCATTGTGAGTGAGCACTGAGGACTTATTTTATATTCTGGAAAGGAAGCAATCTTGGTAGCTGTGAAATACAATTTAAAGGTTCAACTCCCTTCTTCCCTCAGGCACTAGCTTCTTGGGTTATTAAAAGTGCTCTGAGATCCTTGCACTTAAGGCAAAAGGTATCAGTGGTAAAGCAAGATGATTACATTGAATTTGGAGACTGCATGGCTTTGATTTGTTTAAAATTCCTAAAATAAAAATGACAAATTTACAAAGTATCAAGTTGTTGATTCAGAAAAGAATAGCTTATTCTTGGATTGCAAATAGCCAAAGCAAGCCTCCATTTTTACCGATCTGCAGCCTGTTACACAGTAATTGGAAACCATGGAAACAACTGTTGATACCAAGGTTTATTGTCTGCCTGGATCTAACATGATCTAATAACTGCCATGTAATATCCAGCAAATACATAAAACCTTGTTATTCGTTGTGGTTTGACATGTTATCATTTCTTCAGTCTGCAGTCATGATGAATCATTTGTGAAAACCACATTAAAGAAATGGAGAACCATTTAGTTGAAAGTATTCTGTCAAGTACCTCTGATATTTTCCATGCTGTATAATTCCTTGAAGTACTTTTGAACAGTCTTGTGCCTGCCATTGCTGAAGAAAACCTCCCATAGAACTGGTGCGGTTTCAGACCCAACAGAGACACCACAGAAATGCTATTTGCACTCAAATACAAGAAAGGTGCTATGAGAAAAGCAAGGGTTTGTATGTCACTTTTGTAGACTTCATTAAAGTGTTTGTTAGTGTGAGCACAGGCTATCCTGTGGATGGAGATCCTGCCAAAACAATGTCCTGGCAGCTGTGGCCATTACTCACTTTAATGAATCTTCCGAGATTGCTTTCAGCTTGCTGTGTGTCAACCTCCTGACTGCAGCTGCTCCTGTCTCTCCCAGTGGAGCTGCTGGCAGGACAATACTGTGGTACGTCCCATTGGCCAAGCCTAATGCCTATTCTGTCCACATTGGGTGTGCTCCTACAAGCGGTCTCTTAATCCCACCAGAGGTGACCAATTGTACAGCTAGGTATTCAGGTGTCACCAATGGTTTAGGCACCTACTTTTTCAATTCTCCCCTTAGAAAATCTTCAAAGGTCATACAGTTTTGCCACATGGAAGACCTTTCTTGCAGATTGCAAGCAGCACCACCGAGGAGATTAATTATCTATTTTGGAGAAATCTTGAGCAAAGCTGGAGGCTTGGCAAGGAGCACCGCCACAGCGAGTGGAAGGCGTTAGATACCCTGATGCTGTACTGTTGCCTGTAAAAACACTATAAGGACCCACACTAACTAGTCATGAGGCTTGAACTTAGCCTTCAAGTTTTCTTTTTTCCTCGGTCTGCTCATTTACAGCAATTTCCAGCTCATGGAAATTGTGTCTTGAATCATGTTATTTGACTCCTTTTGCATGACTTCTACATCTGAATTATAAAATCTGTACTTAAATTTGGTTTTAAATCTCGTCTGAATAACCAAAAAGTGAAGACAGGAGCTAATGCAAACTTTGAAAGGTTAACATTGAAATATTAATAACTGAATTTGTACATTTTATTGGTTTGCTGCAGCTGGAAAATCTTTTGACAAACGGGGACATTAACTTAATTTATCTTGAGTCTTATGAGTCAAAGGTTTTGAGTTGCATCCTGTGAGCTGCAGAGTTATCAAGGGGCCTTTTCTCAGTAATGTAGAAATGAGCCTTAGATTTAAATATTCTTCGGATTAACCAATCAAGAATGTCAGCTGTCGCAATTTTAGTAACTTTTTTCAAGTGTTAAATCATTTTAAATAAAGCTTACAGGCGCACATGATTTCTGAATCAAAATCTATGTCAGAGTCCTAAGCCCGTTATCCAAACTCATACTGCACAGCTGTAGTGAGAGAGTGCTGCGTGGTCAAAGATGTCTTCATGATGAAATGTTAAATCAGAGATGTCCAACTAGCCTCTCCATTGCACATAAAAGATTCAGTGGAACAGTAGAGGAGCTCCCCCCGGTCCTGGCACACACTTGTACTTCAATCAGCACTTTAAAAAAATCTGATTATATGGTCATTATTTCAATGCTTTTTATGGAACTTGTTATAAACAAATTGGTTGCATCATTTCTGATATAACAGTGATTACGTTTCAAAATTTAAGTACTTCTCTTGCTATTTTGTTGGAAAGCATTTTGGAAAGTTGAGGTCTTGAAAAGTGCAAATCTTTCTGCAACTACCCACCCATCTCTAAGCAACAGTAATTCTGCCTAATGTACCAATATGTCCAAAACTAGAGGTCATGAATATAAGAAAGTCTAATAGATCCAAAAGAAAAATCTGAAAAATGTTCTTTATCCAGCGAGCATTTAGAGTGCGGATCATGCAGTCATAAGGAGTAGTTGAAGTGAATAGTATTGATGAATATAAGGAGTTGTTAGGTGAGCATTTGAAACAGTGGCAACTATATGTTAAAGTTAGATGGAGAAGGGTAGGAAGATGCTCAAGTGGATCACAAATATTGTGCTGTAGATTAAATAACCAATTGAGGATGAATGGCTTATTCCTAAGAATATAACAAACAGAGAAAAAAAAACATAAAAATGTTTTGCATGCTTAAATATATATATATCACTCCAAGGTTATGACATTAATATATCATCTGTGGGGCTGAATATTCATGGAAAGTGAGTCTTTGAAGGTGAAAATTGGCAGCAAGGATCCAATTCTAAGATGAAAACAGGGTGCTGGAGAAACTCAGTAGGTCTAGCAGCAACAGTGGAGAGAGAAACAGTTACCATTTTGAGCCCAATAACTATTCTTCAGAACTGAAACAGTGATGCAATGACTGATCACATTTAAAAGGCTTAAAACGTTCCTGAGCTATTTTCCATATGACCTTGACCTGATGCTAGGCTCTTCTGTTAGATTAAAATACCAAGAGAACCGCGGATGCTGTAAATCAAACAAAAACAGACCTGTCCTGAGGAAGGGTCACCGGACCCAATATGTTAATTCTGATTTCTCTTCACAGATACTGCCAGACCTGCTGAGCTTTTCCAGCAACTTTTTGTTTTTGTTTCCTCTGTCAGATTTCTTGAATAGCTTACTTGGAACTGGACAGGATGTGAGTGCTAAAAGATACAGTTCTAAAAAGTTTAGAGACAGTAGGAACTGCAGATGCTGGAGAATCTGAGATAACAAGGTGTAGAGCTGGATGAACA
>JAHRHZ010000032.1:8626277-8714094 GCA_024137785.1 Ginglymostoma cirratum
TTCCTGCTCCTCTGATGCTGCTCGGCCTGCTGTGTTCATCCAGCTCCACACCTTGTTATCTCTATCAATAACAGACTCGTGTTTCTTTCATGTGCCGACCTTGCAGTGTTGTTGGGCTAGTAGGTTTCAATAGTGGTCAACTTATTTTTTTCCTAATAATTCATTGCATTTTCTCCTGATGCAAATTAATACCACTTAGATTGTTTCCATTGGATCTTGTTTTAAATTTTAAAACTTGAAGATTCAAAATTATTTGCCCTTTAAAATTCAATTGAATTTCCCATTGTGCGCTTGAACTAGCAACTTATATCACGCAATTTTATCAATTCCAATCTCAGAAACAGTTACATTCAGCCTTGGTGATTTTAAATAGTGCTCTTATATTGGAGATTCCAGTGAAGTGGTGAGTTCAGGGTTCTTCTGTTATCAAAAACTTTGTGTCCATAAAACTTCCAGCTACGTCTCGACGTTCTTGAAGTCTGTTCAAAACAAAAAAAAGTCCACTATGGGTCAGGAAGAAGCCCAGTGTGTTAATGTCCAAAATCACACATCTCACCACATAGAAGATGTGTGAGAAGATTTACACCTGTCGGCAGAAACAGTTAACTTTGCTGGTTTCCGAAGGGGTAGGGCCTGAGTCACTAGGTGACATCATGTTACGCTGGTGATCCTCCAAAAAGGTTTATCTATGCTTTGAGAACAAGCTAAATCATTTTTGTCACATCTTTCTACAGCAGTCAAAAAAAAACTTTGAAACGTTTAAAAAGCATTTTAAATGAAGCAAGGTTTGAAAGCCTTGAAGTTAACGATGCTTTTGGACTACTCCTCCTTGTTTAGTTCTGATTTCAGTCGAATCTAAGGGATGCTCTCTGTAACTGCAACAGGAACTCTCTGTGAATACAATTTTCACAGAGTGCTTTGTTAACTTCCCTGGGTGAAAGGACTTATTGAACTCTTCTCTAACTGTGCCTGATGGTCCTATTCCTTTGTCCAGCTCCTTTTGCCTCCTGGGTGACATTACGTACTGGTCAAGATGGAGTCTCCAGCCATGCACTCAAATCCTGTACAACCAGCTGGCAGATTTACTCGCTGACATCTTTAACCTCTCCTTACTATGATCTGAAGTCCCCACCTGCTTCAAGAAGACCACCATCATCCTCGTGCCAAAGAAAAAAATCATGCATGGGCCTCAGTGATACTGGCCGGTGGCTCTGATCTCCATAATTATGAAGAGTTTCGAGAGGTTAGTCATGGCTCACATCAACTCCGACCACATTGCCTTGCTCCTTTGCAATTTGCCTACCGTTGCAACAGGTCCACAGCAGATACCGTCTCCCTGGCCCTACACTCATCCCTGGAACAACTGGATAAAAAGGATAACTACATCAGGGTCCTATTATTGACTACAGCTCTGCCTTCAACACCATAATTCCCAACAAACTCTTCTCTCAACTCTGAGACCTAGGTCTCAGCTCCCCCTCTGTAACTGGACCCTCGACTTTCTGACCCACAGACTGCAATCAGTAAGAATAGGTGACAACACCCTCTCCACAATATTCCTCACCACAGGTGCCCTACAAGGCTGTGTACATAGCCACTCAGAGATAGCAAGAACTGCAGATGCTGGAGTTGGAGTCAATCCAGTGCAGAGCTGGAGGAACGCAGCAGGTCAGGCAGCTTCAGAGGAGCAGGAGAATCGACGTTTCAGGCCTAGACCTTTCATCAGGACGACATTTGGTCATGGACTGAAATGTTGACTCTCCTGCTCCTCTGCTGCCTGACCTGCTGTGTTCCTCCAGCTCCACATTGTATCGCTTACCCCCTACTATACTCCTTTATAGACTCTCGACTGTGGCAAATTCCACCCCAATGCCATCTACAAGTTTGCTGATGACACCACCATTGTAGATTGGATCTCACACAACCACAATACAGAGTACAGGAAAGAGATTGAGGGCTTAGTGGTATGGTGTACAAACAACAATCTCTCCATCAACATCGGCAACAGGAAGGAGCTGGTCATTGACTTCCGGAAGTGGAATGGAAGGCACACCCCTAGCTACATCAATGGTGCTGAGACAGAGATGGTCGAGAGTGTCAGGTTCCTGGGTTTGGTGATTACCAACAATCTGTCTTGGTCCACGTACATCGATGCGATGGTTAAGTAGGCACAACACCACCTCTACTTTCTCCGGAGACTGAGGAAATTTGGCCTGTCCACAAAGACTGTTTCCAATTTTTACAGATACACTATAGGATGCTTTCTATCTGGATACATCACAGCTTAGTATGACAACTGCTCTTCCCAAACAGCAAGAAACTATGGAGGGTTGTGAACACAGCCCAGTCATAGAACATAGAACATAGAACTGTACAGCACAGGAACGGGCCCTTTGGCCTATGACGTTGTGCTGAACATGACACTAAATTAAGCGAATCCCTTCTGCCTGCCCTGGGTCCCTATCCCTCCATTCCTTATGTATTAATATGCTTATCTAGAAGTCCCTTAAATGCCCCCATCATATCTGCTTCCCACAGTCCATCATGCAAACCAGCCTTCCATCCGTTGATTCCATCTATACCTCTCATTCCCTCAGGAAAAGCAACTGACACAATAAAAGAACCCGTCCTACTCCAGTTATACTTTTCCATTCTATTCCGTCGGGCAGAAGATCTAAAAGTTTGAATACACACAAGAATAGATTCAAGAACAGCTTTTTCCCTGCTGTTAACAGACTTTTGAACAAATCTCTCAATGTTAATATTGATATCCCTCACTATACCTTCTGTGCGACTGTAACACTGTATTCTGCACTCTGTCCTGCTACGCTGATGCATTTTGTTTCGTATGATCTGCCTGTATGGCACACAAAACAATGCTTTTCACTAAATCAAACTCAAACTCAAACATACTTGGTTTGTCTCACTACACAGGAAAGGAACAGTTAGTGAAACATTGTTAGTTATATTCTCAAGGAAACCTGCCTTGTCTTGCAAGATAATGGGCTCAACTGCTGTCTGTTTACAGATATCCGTCTGTGTTTATTTTTGGTATATCAAGGGAGAAGTCAATTTCATCATCAGTTTCAGCATCAATGTCCAGTTTATCCATTCGCAATGTTGGGCCTACCCACAGTTTTTACCTTGTAGTGGGTAAAGTGCTTTCGTGTTGGTAATCATTTTTATTTTGCATCTCTTTTTACCAGTTCCTGCAGCTTTCTATTTTCTTTATCCAACCGTAAAGCACACAAATGGGCACCATCGACAAACTTATTATGGACAGTTTCTAACTCAATCGTTCCTTTCATAACCTCTTTTGAAAGTCTGTCAGGGATACTCTCATGATTACCATTGCGTATTTCTGCAATTTCCAGTACAGCTCCCGTTGCCAATGACCCTAACTTTTCTGTTAAACTATCTACAAATTGCATTTTTGAATATGCCAGTGACACGACTTCAATTAAAGAGGGCAGCTTCTCACAGCTTCTCAAACGTAAGGCCAATTAAACTGTTACTCCCATGATACATCAGTTAGATAAATAAAGTATACAACCTTGACAATTGGGGATGGTTCACTGATACTAGAGGACAACCAGGCTGTCGGCGCAGATTGATTTGGTCTCAATCCTCAGGAATTCCCGCTCTGGGCACTGTCGCCATAGCAACTGATGCCCTGCTGCCGCTACCTAGAGTTCCCGACCTGGGCCTATCACAATCAGGACTCCGTGTTGTAGGTGGATCCTACAGGTCACTTACACTGAAACAAGTTTGGAACCTTGCTGTTTTGGATCAAAAATATTACAAATTTTTTTTTGCACAAAAAGTATGCAAGAAATGCACAAAATAATACACAATGTCTGATGCTGTAGGCAAAGTGGCCACAGTATGTTGCTATTTTATCTTCTGAGCCGGTGTAAAAGTTTTGGAATTGGAAGGCCTGCTTGGGGAAATTGAAATACTCACGTCTCACCAGTTTAGTAATGCCACTCAGCAGGATTCAATTTGCACCTCATCAACAGGTCATTCATTGTCCAGGAAAGCACATTTAAGAATTATGGCCTCAAGCCAACATGATGTTGTATGCACCGGTTGCCTCCTTGTCATGTCAGCTAAGCCAAGTAATCAGACAACAGCACTTATAACTAGGACCTGAGCTTTCCATTTCACAAACACATTCCATACCTAGCATCAGGGGACAATGCATTGGCAATGCCGCATTTGCAACTAAACTGTAAGTGTGCAAGGTCTTGGTCTGCCAAGTACAAGGGAGCTTCTTCTTTGTTTAGGGTGGTGATTGTTAGCTGTGCCAGATACTCTGAAAGGTATCCTGATTCTTATATACTAAAGAACTCTCAGATTACTGCTGTCTTCAAAGTCCTCAGGCATTATAGGGATGGCTGCTGGGAGACAAGGCGTAATGCCACAAAACAAGATTCATGAAACCTTTTATGAAGCCCTCAGACTGATACAGAATGAAGATACAACACTGCTCACAGTTCCACCAAGACCATAGTGGAGCAGAGCATAAGCATCCTTAAGGTGACCCATCGATGCCTCGACTGCTCCATGTAGCCTTGCTATGTAGTCCAGAAAGGCAACATCGCATCATAGTGGTGTGCTGTGCCCTTCACAACTGGAGCTGACATAGGAAGAATATTCTGATTGCAGAGGAAATGGGGAATTGACGGCAATTTTCTGAGGATGAGGATCAGAGCATTCACCAGGAGGGCAGTCCTAGAGACTATGACACAGCGATGCGTCATGAAACATGAAGAGACTGAGATAACCAATTTTAAACCCACTGTCAGGATGAAATTGTTTCAAATTCTGTTGGTAATCTGGCAAGCAACCTCCACTTTGTGTAAAGGATGTGTGGACCTTGTCATTTTTGCAGTCATTGAGTTTTTTTTGCCACTGAATAAATATCTCATTCTTCATTTTGGTTGCACGCTGGATATCTTTGGGTGATCCCGCTTTAAAGTACCTTTACAATATCCACACAGACATAAGGTGAGGTAGTTGTAAAGGCTTTAGTTAGTTTACTGTATCCAAGTAGAGTTTCTCATCACAATCAGAATTCCTATCCATTAATAGGAATTTTGAGGAATCCTCTTCACCCTTCCATTATCAGTAAACCTTGACTGTTTCAGAGTGAGTGTGGGCTGCTAAGGTGCCTTGCAATGCTTGAGCATTCTCTAGGACATTAAGACCATAAGACCATAGGAAATAGAAACAGGAATAGGCCATTCAGCTCTCAGCCTGCTCTGTCATTCAATAGGATGGCTGATCTGACATTCCTCATATCCAAATTCCTGTATTTTCCCCATACCGCTTGATTTCCTCTACTGATCAGTAATCTATCTGTCCCAGCCTTAAATATACAGCTTTGGTCCAATACTGGACAAAACAGCTAAACCCCAGGCGTGAGGTTTGAGTGACGGCCTTTGACATCAAGGCAACACTTGACCAAGTATGGCATTAAGGAGCTCAATAATAAACTGGAGTCAGTGGGGGTTAGGGAGAAAATGCTATTGCTTGTAGTCACACCTAGCACAAAGGGTGGTTGTTGTCGAATGTCAGTCATCTCAGTCCAAGAACATCTTTGCAAGAGCTCTTCAGGGTAATGTTCTCAGTGCAAGTGTCTTCAGTTGCTTCATCAATGAACTCCCCCCCCCCCCCCACCCCCTCCCCGACCTCATTCCATCATAAGGTCAGGGACAGGACGTTTCACTGTGTTTTCACAATGTTCAGCACTATTCATCAATCCTCAGATACTGAAGCAGTCCACATCAATATGCAGCAAGACTTGAGCAATATCCAGGCTTAAGCAGATAAATGACAAGTGAGATTCATACAACACACTGACCATCTCTAACAAGAGAGTATCTAACCATCACCCTTTGACATTCAATTAAATATCACTTGTGGGGATAACTGTTGACCGGAAAAACTGAACTGGAGAAGCCATATGAATACTGTCCCTACAAGAACAGGTCAGAGACTACGAATTCTAAAGCGACTATCTTGCATCCTGACTTCCTGGTACCTGTTCACCATCTACAGTACACAAGGCAGGAATGTGATGGAATACTGTCCACCTGTCCTAATGTGCAGCTTCAACAACACTTGGATTTAACATTATCCAAAGCAGCTTGAATGTTTGAAACCCAGACCCCGACCCTCAACAGTCTCTGCACAGACTTGGAACGATGTCGCCGTTCCTTCCCTGTTGTTTAGTCAAAATTCTGGAACTCCCTGCCTAAAAGCATTGTGAATGTACCCACACCAAATGGACTGCAGAAATTCAAGAAGGCAGCTCAGTGCCACCTTCTGAAGGATGATTAGGAATGGCCAATATATGCTGTCAGAGCCAGCAAAGCCCTTACCTTACTAATGAATTAAACAAAAAATCAATCAGCAGAATGCGCTGGGGTCTTGAGGTATTGTAATCTAGTACTGCAGTCATTCTGATCACAATCAATATTACAGAGTACATCAATATCAGATTTTAGTACATATCTCAGATGCGGAAAACCGATTATCTGAATTGGCTGACTGCATATCTTTGGAAATCACTTTGTATCTCCCAGTTACCATCTTGAAATGACTCAACAGATGTCCTGTGTATAACTAGATTTTGCTTTACTGTGATTGTAGATATTTACTGATTAAAGTTGTGAATCTTTCAAAACTCTGGTGCCAGATTCATACTTTCTTTGGCGCTCTCATGGGTACCCAGAAACTGGGATGCCCAATTGACAATTATTGCTGATTCCTAAATAAAAGCAGTGGTTAAGTTAATAATTTGGGTGTGTATCCTTCCAGAACTGAAATTAGGTTATAACCATGTTTGGTGCTTCTGAACGTGTTACTTCATACACAAGGTTGTTTCATGGGAATTGCAATTCTAGCTCACAACGGCCTTCAGTGCTTAACAGTAACTTAGTCGTACACACCAATGTGGTGCTCATGAGCACATTCATTGCATCTTCAGCAGAACATTTATTGTATTTCTTATTTTTTTCCAGAATAACCATGTGAAATATGTGGATCTGGGTGGAGCTTATGTGGGTCCAACTCAAAACCGAATCTTACGTCTGTCAAAGGAATTGGGCCTGGAGACTTACAAAGTGAATGAAGTGGAGCGTCTTATATATTACAGAAAGGTAAAGTAATGTTAAGGTCTGAGTTAATTCATATTCCTACAAATAATCTCAAGGCTGGCTGATACAAAAGGTGAAGTCACATGGGATGTGCTGTGAGCTAGTAAGATGGACACAGACTTGGCTTGGTCATAGAAGACAGAGAGTAGCACTTGAAGGATGTTTATCTGACTGGAGTTCTGTGACCAGTTGTATTCCACAGGGATCAGTGCTCAGACCGCTGTTGTTTGTAATAATTATAAAATGATTTGGAGGATGATGTATGCGGCCTGATTAGTAAGTTTGCAAACAACTCAAAGAAATGGGGGTACTGCAGATTAGTGGGGAGGATTGCCAGAGCATACAGCAGGATATAGATGGGCTGGACACTTGGGCGGAGAAATGGCAAATGGAATTTATTCCAGACAAATGTGAGGTGGTGCGTTTTAGAAGATTTAATGCAGGACAGAAATATACCGTAAATGGCAGAACCCTTAGAAGCATTAACATAGAGGGATCTGGGTGTGCAGGTCCACAGTTCTGAGTGGGCAACACTACTAGATAAGGTGGTCACGAAAGCATATGGCATGCTTGCCTTCATCAGTCAGTGCATGGAGTTTAAAAATTGGCAAATCATGTTGCAGATATTTAGAACTGTAGTTTGACCACATTTGGAATATTGTGTACAGTTCGGGTTGCTACACTACCAGATGGATGTGGAGGCTTTGGAGAGGTTACAGAAGTGGTTTATCAGAATGTTGCCCAGTTTAGAGGGTATTAGCTATGAGGAGAGATTGGACGAACTTGGTTTGTTTTCACTTGAACATCAAAGGGTGAGAGGCGACTTGATAGAAGTTTACAAAATAATGAGAGGCACGAATCGAATGGATAGTCATAGTCTTTGTCCGAGGGTGGAAATGTCAATGATGAGGGGACATAGGTTTAAGGTGAAAGGGGGTAAGTTTAAAGAAGTTGTGAGAGGCAGGTTTTTTACACAGAGGGTGGTAAGTGCCTGGAATGTGCTGCCAGAGGAGGTGGTAGAAGCAGATACAGTAGCAATATTTGAGAGGCTTCCTGACAGATATATGGATAGACAGGCCATAGAAGGATCAGACTATGTAGAGGCGAAAAGTTTTTAATTTAGAAAGGCATCATGTGTCCGTGCACACTTGGTGGGCTGAAGGGCACGTTCCTGTACTTTACTCTCCTTTGTATAACATTTCTGTCCACGTGAAGCAGTGTGTTTGGAGATCTTCCTGTCGTACCGGAAAACTGATCCTAAGTGTGTGATATGTAAGATATCACATTTTATTACAGATGAAAAATGAGCCTAAAATCTTAGCTACTTTGGAACTGCAATGTTTTGTGAATAAAACAGCGGTTAGATTGTTTATTTACATAAATTGGTTTCTCGGGTGCACAAATGGTGCACTTTTATTATTACGAGAAGGTCAATTATCCAATTTATCATGGGCTAGACAATAGGGACATCATTGGTAGATTAATAGCTAAATTAGAACGTGTGCTCTCAGGAAACAACAAACCTGATGCTTTGGGGCTGTTGGTTGTGGGGTGGGGGGCGCGGGTGGCGGGTTTGGAGGTGGGGGTCATGGAGCCAGTGAGGGGGGGTGGAGAGGTGGAATGGTCTCGTGTCATGTTTTGTTTTAATAAACCAGTGTTCATTGTTGTCTGTTTTGAGACTGAACATTTATTGTGATAGTATTTTTTTTAAAATGTTCTTTCTAGATTTACTGAAAACTGTAGGTATCAGTTTATAATTGCATTTAAAGTGCTTGTGGATTGAGCCAACCAAGTGTAAAGTCTATGAATAAAAATGGCCAATTGTTAATATTTATTAGAACTTAGAAAGTTTTACTAAATTATTGGGCAAGATCCATTCGAACCTATGCAAATACAACATCCTATTTTGGAAAGCAAATGGAAGCATATACTTGTAAATAATTATAATCTATTTAGGCATAGTGACTGCCTTCTATTTGTGGGTGACACTTTTTGTCACATAAACATGCAAGGACAGTTTGACCCATTTTGAACACGCCGGGAAAACAATAATCTCAAGCATGAAACAAGCTGGATCAGCTTCAGAATAAACACCCTGAGCTCAGTACAGCATTTCATTTTATTCATTCACAAGGTGAGGGCGTTGCTGGCTAGGCAGCATTTATTGCCCATCCCTCATTGCCTGCTGTCCTGCACCAGAGTTCGAAAGGAGGCTCTTCCATCAACATGACCAATGGAATTTAAATGGGAACTCCGTATGAAACGAGTGGTTTAATTTTAAGTACTCGTGCAATCCTTTCCTGCTGATCACAGAGTTCAAATTTGTGAAAGGCAGGCAGTTTCTCAAAGTACTTCTGCAAATTCAAGTGGTTTCATGGCAACACAGGAATGAACAGCCCTGATGATTGTAAGCACAATTCACTATATTGTATTTATAGCCATAATTTCTTTCAAGTTTCTTGGTGACCACCTGTGGAATGATTCTTTATAAAATGACTGATGTTATCAGCCTTAATTTCATTTTAGGATGTACAATACAAAGAATCAGCAAATATATCTGAAATGAGGGGTTGATCACAGATGGATTCTAAAAAGAATGTTGAACGATTCACTTGTGCAGTTTACTACCCACTTGGTGAAAACCAAAATCTATCCAGTGATTTTTTTTGTACATAGAATTCAAAAGTGTATTAGAATTCCATGGAATCAATTCCATAGTATGTAGCTTCTCCAGACTAACACGCTCAAAGTTCTTTTGAATATGAACTCCCCAATAAATTGCTCCTTCGCATACATGCTCCTTAAATACCTGAGATATCAGGACATAGGTGAATACTGTGTGCAATTCTTGTCTCCCTGCTGTAGGAAGGATGTTGTGAAACTTGAAAGCATTCAGAAAAGATTTTCAAGGATGTTGCCAGGGTTGGAGGGTTTGAGAGGGAGAGGCTGAATTGGCTGGGGCTATTTTTGCTGGAACGTCGGAGGCTGAGGGGTGACCTTATAGAGGTTCATGAGATGATGAGGAGCATGGACAGGGTAAATAGATAAGTTTTATTTTATCTACCCAGGGTGGGGGAGTCCAAAACAAGAGGGCATAAGTTTAAGGTGAGAGGGGAAAGATTTAAAAGGGACCTGGGGGTAACGTTTTCATGCAGAGGGTGGTGCATGTATGGAATGAGCTGCCAGAGGAAGTGGTAGAGGCTGGTACAAGTACAGCATTTAAAAGGCATCTGGATGGGCACATGAATGGGAAAGGTTTAGAGGGATATGGACCAAATGCTGACAAATGTGACAAATTTTGGATATCTGGTTGGCACGGACATGCCGGACCAAAGGGTCTGTTTCTGTGCTGTATGTCTTTATGACTCTATGACTCTATGACTCTACATTGCTGGCTTCTGGGGGCTATGCTTTCCACCACTAAATTAAACAGTTAACTACATTCTTAGTTTACCACCCACCAGTTGGAATACAATGGAGCTGACCGGCAGCAGGAATAGATATAGCCAGAGTTTGTGGCAGTAATGGATTACGCAAAGTAAAGGATATCATTAATCGTCTTTGTCTGGCAAACTGTGAGTCTACCTATAACCTTGCCTGTTGTTTTACAAACTTGCAATTGGTAAGTGTCCCATACAAAATCCCACTGCAGAAGTTTGAGCACGTAATGCAGGATAACACTGCAGCAAAGTACAGACTTTGATGGACCAGAAGTAAACTTTTGGATAAGTTCATGGAATGAGGGTGCCACTGACTAGGCCAACATTTTAATGCCCATCCCAGAGGGCAGTTAAGAGTCAAACACATTGCTGTGGGTCTGGAGTCACATGTAGGCCAGACCAGGTAAGGATGGCAGTTTCCTTCCCTGAAGGGCATTAGTGAACCAGATGGGTTTTTCCTGACAATTGACAATGGATTTGTGGTCATCATCAGACTCTTAATTCCAGATTTTTATTGAATTCAAATTCTACCACCTGCCATGGCGGGATTTGAATCCCTGTCCCCAGAACATTACCTCAGTCTCTGGATTAACAGTGCAGCAATAAAATCGCTAGGTCATCGACTACCCTTAAACCAAGATCCTTTGCAGAGCTTGGGAGCATGTTGCACTATTTCAGGTGAGTTTTAAAACCAAGGTTCAATCCGTCAGTTTATGTTCAGTATTCCATGGTACTGTCTTGACATACAGTAGAGGGAAGTCCTCTCACTGCCTGACCAATACTTCTATGCTTTGCTGTTTGCACATTTCTGTGCATAAGTTGCTATTGTTCATACATAATAATGATTGTATTTTCCAGTAGTTGCTATAGTCTCAGAAATCATGCTTTTAGAGTTGAGGAGTAATTCTTACAAATCTTACAGCTGCTGGCAATACTAAAGGAGAATGTGTCACTTACTTGACTAAAGAACTTGTTTTTGAAAACCTATTGCTAGAGGCAGAGTTCATGTCACAATTGATTGTGCATTTTCAACACAGCGTGGAGCTGGAGGAACACAGCAGCTCAGGCAGTATCAGAGGAGCAGGAAAGTCGACATTTCGGGTTTACACCCTTCAACAGGATTGGGGAGAGGGAAGGGAGCTCGGAAATAAATAGATGGAGGGAGTTGGAGCTGAGGGAAGGTAGGTGGGATGGTGAAAGGTGGAGCTTCAGGGTGGAGGAGATCAGTGGGAGGGAAATCCGCTGTGATCTTTTCAGAGGGAGGAGGACAACATCTTCAAAGTAGGCATCCTTGGAAGAAGCTTCACAGTGGGGTTTTCAGTCACTCAGAGATAGCCCTCCCCCTCCCCAGCCCTGATGAAGGGTGTAAACCTGAAATGTCAACTTTCCTGTTCCTCTGATGCTGCCTGACCTGCTGTGTTCCTCCAGCTCCACACTGTATTGACCCTGACTCCAGCATCTGCATTTCTTGCTATCTCTGTACATTTTGCCTATTGGCCAGATCAATCAATCCTTGTTCAAACAGAAAAGATAGTTAGCAGTTTTGATCAGTTCTTTGATTTTCTATTGGTGCAGAACAAAAACTTTTCAACGACCTGATCTTATGCACAAGGATTGTTTTACAGACTCTAATCCAAATTCAGTCTTGTTATGTGAATTATTGAAAATTTATCAGAGAGCTTTTAACTGCAGGTATCCAGAGAAATCTCCATAGACAGTTTTGAATCATTTTGAGAGTTGGATCTGAATTGCATAGCCCCAGTGAGCTGTTACTGCTCAGAGGCACTTTGCTGCTCGGGGAACGAGTATGAGCTTCAGTGGCTGATCTGGACTTGACTGCACCAAAAAAAACATAAAGAGCCGCTCTTGGCCCTTTCTAGGTGGCCTTGCGCTTTCCCTGTTAAGCACCAATAGTTAGACTATTATGCAGCTGCTTTCAGTGATTGAACCATGATTTAGTTTTTAAGAGAGTCTTCCTGTGGAAGGCACCATCCTTAAACGGTTTTAACCTCTGCCAGTTTGCTTTTGACATTAAGTCTGGATTAAGCCACCCTCTGATGTATTCTTTCCTTTCCTTCTGGCTGCGCACTTGCCACATTTCCTAATGATAATTCAGCTGAAGTCAAGATGTCAGCATCAATTTATTGCTTTAACCTGCTGTCAACCACAATGATGGCAGGAGAGAGTTTTAGTGAAGTCTGGCCTCTTTTACAAAGCACATGAGTTGAAACCAAACGTTTGCATCAGTTGTACAAATAATTAAATCATCTCCATCACGCTAAACTGATTTAATCCATGGGAACATCTGAATGGCAAACAAATGTGATGCGGGATTGTGGTTATGTGTGTGAGAAATCAAACATTCAACTGTCGAACCAAATTCCAGAGTCTCACTAAACTGACATTATATCAAGTGGTTCCATTCAGAAACTGCTATGCACACAAAGCACAAAATAATAACACTGACTGACGCATTATTTTAACAATATGATTTTGTAAATAGCATTTTCACATCCGTTTTAAAATGAAAAGGGAGGGAAATAGAATAAAAAAAGTCTCAAACACGTCAATCTGTATTAAATAAAGGGAAAACTATTACACCTATGGAAATGGAATGTTATATAAATAAAGAGTAGAACTAAAAGAAAAATTAATACCAATATTGAACATTTCTGTCACTATGGATGGGAGAGGATTTGATGGGACATTGCATTGATAATGTGAAACCTGATGCCAGCTCGCCAAGGATGGGTGGGCTGAGCAGGACCCCAGAGAGGAAGGTCTATAATTAGGAGCCTCTGTTGTTTAGACTATGACAGTCAATTAAACTCTGAGGCTGTGGCTGTGTTCCCCAGAGATGGGCAAATCTGGCAGCTGGAGGGAAGGAGGAAATGCCAGTTCAGTGCTATTTCAGCCCTGTTTGTGGGGCAGGAGGAGCAAAATGTTGTCCCCAGGTCTACAGGCAATTCTGCTGCAATTTGTTGTTCCTTACAATTGACATACTCCCATTCACACAACCCTTCCATTGGGCTCCAAGCACCTGCAATATTTACCCACCATTCAATATCTCCCCTACTCCACCCACTTTCTGCTGTAGGTTTTCCAGCACAATAACCAATCAGCTTTTCAATCTGGATACATATTTAAAAACATAATCAACTAGGATACAGTTGTTAATCTTTACAGGGCGCTTGCGCACTTGGAATTTCTGGCTTTCCTGGCTCAGATGTGTCCCTGCTTTCTGTGCCTCTTCATAAATATTGGGTCTGTACTTTCCAATCTCTGTATGAAAACCATACAACCAGTAATGAGAATGCTTAAACATAACAATTCACAGGCAACCTTGTTTAGCCTCTACTCTATTTTTAGTTTTGCTCATTGCTTGGGTAGGTGGCGGTTATGGGAAACTGGCTCCTCAACCTCTGGAATTTTTTTTTGTTAGGCTTTGCAGCAAATTGAGGTGACTCATCTCCAGTGCTTTCATCCCATCTTTCTTATTCCTTTCACATTGCTTGGCCAAAAATCACACGTTTCGGTTCTGTTCAGTTTCTATTTTGTATCTGTTGCTGGTAACCATTAGAATGTGAGCCACCAACCTGTAACACAGCAGGCTACACGCCATTTGCATAAAAAATACTTGAATATGATGTGCTGTCATAGTGCAGCAGAGAAGGAATCGGCTACGTTGCTGATTCTACTGCAGTCTCTGTCAGAGCAAGCTCTCCTTTTATTTCATACATATGGCAGACATACATACCAGTAGGGATGAATGGAGGGATGAAGTTGAGGTGTGAGAAGTTCAGTGCAAATTTTAATGGGTTTCCTTATGGTGTACCACGCAAAGACCTTGGTGTTAATTCTTGCCATTAGGTTCAGTTGATCTCCGCTCTTGTTTATTCTTCATTCATGCATCACTCCACTTTACATCATCTAGCTTCCCCTTTAAATGTATCTGTGTGACTGACCTCAGCTAGTTGATGCAGCAGTTACACATTCTAACCATTCCCTGGATAAAACAGTTACTCCAGAACTGCCATTTGGAATCTTACTCTCTCATATTTATAACCTCTAGATGTCCTATCATGACTTCAAGGAGAAACATTTTCTTGATGTCCACTTTATAAAACTCATTACTTTGTTAAACCTTTATTAGGTAACCCCTCGACCTTCCCTTTCTAATATGCAGTTTTCCTGTTGATATAACCTCTCTCTTCTGGTGCCATCATTCATAAACTTTTGTACTTTCTCCAATTCTTTTCTATCCTTTCATGAAAATAAAGAACAGATTCATATATAAAAATGGCATACTGTCCTGTTTTAAGTATTTCTAAGAGGTTACTGCTAATTTTGAGCAAGAATGCTGCGTATCTATTTTGAGAGTGGTTCAAAAATTGCGAAGGGTGGAATTAAGTTGGAACTCAATAGAAACTCATTCACAGGTCTGTGGCCCCATGCTTTGGTATTTGAAGGCGAGTACTTATATTGTCAATTATCTCTTATTATGCTTCTTATATTTTAACTTGTTCAGTTTTTCCTGTGTTTTCATTTGACTGCAAGCAATCATCCCAACATCATTCTTGTTACACTAACTCGCACATCTTACGCATCTAATCTCCTCACTTTCTGTGTTCTTAGTGTGCGACTCGTCAGGAGCGCTAAGCTGCAATGACAGGACAGGATTGGACTGAGAAGCAAGACAGCTGCACAGACCAGAGTCAAATTGGCACAAATAATAGCGTTTTCTTAATAAAAGCAGTTCTTCTGCCAAGGGTAGTTGGAATTTGTAATTCTTTCCACTAAACTTTGTGAATAATAATTAGATCTTTGAGGTACATTTTACTAGCTATGGGTGTCAAAGGATATGCAGCAAGCAAAACCCGTGATATGTATCTGGACATTGTTATGCCCGAACTGAAATGTTTAGGGCAGCAGTAAAGGAGTGAAACCCGAAATGTCAACTTACCTGCTCCTCTGATGCTGCCTACCTGTTGTGTTTCCCCAGTTCCATGCTGTGTTGTCTGTGACTCCAAAATCTGCAGTTTTTGCTTTCTCTGAAAGACTTGGATTGTGTAGGCCTAGATGTGAGTCCTAGAAAATAGTGGGAGGCTGCACAAATTGAACTGTATCATTATGATGCCCCATAATAGTAGAGCGGGTAGTTAGAATGTTTAAAATTTGTTCGAAGAACTCGTATATCTGTGAATGCTACTTGACTTTTTATTCTTCAAAGGAATGTGAGCATTTTTGGTCAGGTCTGTATTTGTTGTCCATTTCTAATTGTCCATAAGCTACTGATGACCCTCTATAGTCCATGTAGTGTAGGTACACTCAATGCTGTTGAGAAGGACATTCTATGACTTTGACCCTGTGATGATTAAGGAACAACAATATAGTTTCAAGTCAGGATGGTGTGCAGCTTGGAAAGGAACTTGTAGGTGTTGTATCTTCTATCTTTATTCTTCCAGGAGGTAGGGCCCAAGCCTCAATGTTGTTCAAGTCGCTGCGTATTGATACGGACAGCTTGAGTACCTGAGGAGGTGTGAATGATGCTGAATGTTATGCAATTATTGGCAAACATTCCTACTTCTGACGTTATGATAGAGGAAAAGTCATTGATGAAGCAGCTGCAGTTGGTTGAGCCTAGGACACTACCTTGAGGAAATCATACAGTGGTATCCTTAAGATGAGATGGTTAACCTCCCACAGCCATATCCCTGTTTCTTTATGGTAGGTACATCTCCAACCAGTGGGCAGCCCTAGCCATGTACCCTTGAATAACAATGACCTAAAGTTTATCCTGCCTCTTTGTGGGTGTGCATTTAAGACAGTTTTGCTCAGAAAGCCTGTGATTGGTTTCTCAGTCAACACTAGTTGTGCGGGTCAGGAATGCTGAGCATAAAATCAACTTTCCATTTGGCTCCTGGCCGAACAGATGACATATGAACAAAACAAGAACATAAATCCTCCAGTCTCTTTAAAAAAATTAAGGATCTCTCTCTCTCCTTGCAGAGAAGTAACACAGAATCAGAAGATAGCTAGCTATTCTCTCTCATTATTTGCATATAAGCTGTTGTGTCTAGCCAGTGACTGAGACACTGTACAAATACTTTCAAAAACTTTGCCGAACTGCTGTGTGTATGTAATAAAAAACTGAAAGAACTTAGAAAGGAGATGTTTGGCGATCAGAAGGACTTGAAGAAGCAGAAGGAGACCTCGTTGAATCCTGTCGACTGATGCTATTGACCTGTTTCCCTCATTTGTTTTTTTCACGCACAATGTCTGTGCTTGTGTCTGTATGTCTATATCTGTCTGTGTGTGTTTGGAGGGGTTTAGGAAGGAGTTGAGTTATAAATTGATAATTCATATCTTGCCAGTGGTTAGAAGTGATTTATTCGGTATAAATAGTAGTTTCTTGTTACGTGTGGATTCCTAGTCAGTGTTTTCTGTTAACCTGGGTAGACCTGGTAAGGAAAATTTAGGGCTTTGAGTATTTGGATTAAATCTTTAACTTTTGTGATGACCCTGTTAGTAGTGGAGCTCGAGAATCAGGGTGCTTTCCCAAATGGGTTGTGACACGGTTCCAAGTTATCAAACCAGAGTAAGATTACAGATGCTAAACGATATAAATTGATTAATTATGGATGCTTGATTGTGAATAAAATTGGCTTAGTCAAGTAGGAATTAACTAGGAGAATTTGGGTGCAAGGCAGAGCAAAGTGAGTTCACTGCTGAGGAAATTAACTAACATTTATTTAAAATTTTTCACATTATCTGGATGTTGGAAAAATGCATTGCAGTTACAACCTCCTGAACATAGTCAAGGACAAAGTTCATAAGCTGTGGCGACATGAGCAGGTCAGAGACTGGGAAACCTGTGATTGGTATCCCACCTCCTGACTCCCTGAAGCCTGCCCCCTGTCTACAAGGCACAAATCAAGAATGTGATGGAATAATTTTCTCTTGCCTGGATTAACACATTTCTATGTATATCACCAAGTTTGATTTGTATGTCTGTACTGCCCGTGCTTTGTAAACAGTGGTGGAAGTGAGGGAATTAAGGTATCCTATGACACATGGAGAAAACGACAGAAACAAGTTTCCTTTTTGAAACAGAGACCCACCCAGAAGGTTAGAGGGTTTGCAGGTTTCCACCAGGGAGAATATATCAGCCAATGTGTTGTTCACTTAGCAATCTCTAAAACAGTTTGGGGCTGAATAGAAGTCGTAGGTGGTTTAAAAGTCACTAAGAGAAAAGCCCCAGAAACAGAAGGTTGTGGAAAACAAGTTTAAGGAACCTATATTATGACACAAGTGGCTGTGTTAGCAGTTTGTTTAAGGATTTTAGGTAAGGACATTAACTAAAGAAGATAACACTGAGTAAATGCAGACATTTGCCAGAAAGAAACTAGGTACAGCCATGCCAACAGAGCTTTAAAGTGGAAACGAAGTAACCCTTCTCTGTGGTTTGAGTATCTGTAATGTTGTTGCCGAGGGTTAAATCGTTATTTTCTGATATTGTAATGAGAATTTAACAAGTCATTAATAAGTAGACTGAATTAGTTTTTTTTTACTTTTGTGTGTAATAAGCTTTGTTCTTTCCTTCAAAGTGCATTGGCAGCCTCTTATCAATATGTTCACAGACTTCCACCATGGTAAACAAATTATAAGAATAAAAACGTATGATCTATCAAGCTGGATTTCACTCTGGAATCTGTCTTGTCCAGTATTGTTGTCGGATGGGATGATGCGACTTTTTGATGGCCTTGCTTGTATTGTGATAACTGTTGGAACCGTATTGGGATGCTTGTTTTCATATCTGAACTCCTCGCTCATTAGTTGATGAAGTTAAAATCAAAGCCACTATTTCAGTTGCATCCTGATCAGTGCAAATTCAACATTTCTTTGCCTGTATAATCAAATGCCTCTTTGATACCAAGTCACAATTAAATTGATCACTTTTATAGATGTTCTACATGCACTGTCACCTTGCAAAAACATGTTGGCCTAGTCACTAAGAACTGCATTTTATCTCTTTAAAATGTTGACAGAGCACCATTGATTTTTTTTTGCTGTTAAAGATTGGTTTGGATAAACTCTTTTTATGTGGATGCTGATAAATGGTAATTTTACTCTCTATCTAATCTAGATCACTTGTAAACTTTTATTGCACATCTAAGGTAACTGTGCTATAAGACTAAAATCAAGATTTCAGATTGGCTGATATAAATCATAAATTCCATTTTGTTCTTAATAGACTTTATACTGTTAAAATCAATAGCTCACTGAAAGTTGCATGTAAAGCAAAAGGTGTTAGGAAAAATTTGAGCAGAAAGTTAGGCTGTAATTCTGTCTGATCGAAAGAGACACTATTCTATAATTTAATTTAAATTCAATTTAAAACAGCAGAGGCGAAACATTGTTCTATTCGTTTTTTAGGCATGGCCCGTCTATGCAGGGTAGTTGTTGATGTACTGACCTGATCTGCTTGATTGTAGAGCCTGTCTAAGTGAGGGTTCACTACTTCCCCTTCTGATGCTGTTGTTTTCCTCTGTACCCACCAGGAGAGCCAAGTAGCATTGTCCATAAGCCTCAGGTATAGCCAGTCTGTTGCTCCTAAAGGCAGTCTATCTTTCCTCAGGCAAAGTTTCTCTGAAGAAAATTGCTACAGTTTGAAATGCATAAAATTGAATGCCAGCCTAACTTAAATTCCATAAGGTCAAAAATTACACAACACCAGGTTATAGTTCAACAGGTTTATCTGAAGACACAAGCTTTTGGAGTCCCATTCCTCCTTCAGGTGTCAGTGAGAGAGGTGGCATCAGGCACAGAATTTATAAGCAAAGAGTCAAAGGGTCATAGAAGTGACACAAATGTGTTGAACAAACCTAGGATGGCTGTTAAACCTTTAATTGGTTAGAAAGGATTAATATACAAATTCCAGAATTTCTTTCAAATCAGTCCCCTAAGAAAACTGAAGGTTTTATCCGTTCCCTCAGTACACCACAGGTGACATCCCAGGTCAGACAATGCCTTTTAGGTGTGAGGCCTTGTTTAGAATCTGGCTGTGTATCAACTTGGAGTCAGACTGATTTTATTTCCAAAGTAGGAACTTATAAAATGCCACATTGACTATCTACAAATTGTGTGCTTTTTGAACAAAATAGAATGTATCTGCAATTACAAATCTGCAAATGCAAATTCACCCCATAGATTTGTGTGTGTGTGTGTGTGTGTGTGTGTGTGTGTGTGTGTGCATGCATGCATGCATGCGTGCGTGTTTGTGTGTGTGAGGGAGAAAGAGAGAGGAACCCAAGATCGTGGTTGAGGCCATCCTCATGAGTATCGATCTTGGCTATCAGCCTCTGCTCGGCAACTCTGCAGGTACAGTTCAGATTTCCCCATGATCAGTAACCTGGCAGTGAAAGAAAGGTGAGAGCTTGCTACTTCCATGAGGTAGCTGCTATTTAAATCCCTATTTTTAAACAGAAGGAAGTGTAGGATGTCTAGTCTCCATAGTCCGTCATACCTTGCCAGCATGCAGTAAAGTAATTTCTGACCTTCCATCTCAAATCACTTTTCTACCCAATTCCTTTTGAGTCCAAAAAACTGTTGGTCCCACGGTCCCTTGGATATGCTGAATGACTGAGCATGCATGACCATCTGGGCTGGAGAATTCTCAATGCATTGATTGTAGAAATTTCTCCTCATTTCAGTCCTAAATGATTGACCCCTTATCTAGAGACCATTTTCCTAACATGCTTTATGGGGAAAGTCTCTAATATCCTGGCGAGGCCAATGAGCACTTTTTGTGTTTTTTGTGGTGAAGACAAAAAAGCATGTTCTTCCGTCTGAGTGACTTCCCAGATGTCCTGATGGATATCAATGTCACTGGATCCAATCTCAATGCATCATGACAACCTTGTCCTATCTTTACCCTGTTCTGAGATTGCACATCCAGCTTGAGGAGGTTACACTTACTGTGTTTACCCACTTGGTGAAGGGCAGTTACTCACCAGATAGCTCATGGCTAAGTGTACGCAGGAGAAACACTGTCTGAAGACCCTGAAGTTGGTATGGCCTCCTGCTACAAGTGCTACTTTTCTTCACACTGAGTACAACATCTATTCTCTGCTCCATCTCTCTCTCTGAACCTGCAGCGGGATTATCAACCATCCACATGGATCTTCTGGCATGGTCCCAAGGTTGGCTTTCCAGCCTTTGATCCAAGTCTAGCCTTCCTGAGGCACCATTTGTCCCAGGTAAGAGTGAATGGTGAGGATTTGTATTGACAAGGCCCAAGTGGAGTGGATCCTTGAGGCCTTTCACACCAAAGAAAATCCTTCCAAAGATCCAGCAGAACTCCTGCCCAATTGAAAGAACTTTTATGAGCTTCTAAAACAACATATTTGTTTCACTAATCCCAAGGCAACAATATGTAGTCATGGCAGTTGTGAGGGGGAGTGGGGTGGTGGTTGGTACCTGAAAGTTGAATGCTGATCTATTTGGATAGTGCTGGTCAGGTGGTATACCTCATGAAGCTGAATGCATGTTCAGCTGTACCTATTTAAGAGAGGGCATCAACAAATAGGGCTAGGTCCAATATTGATTGATTTTATTGCCACTTGTACTGAAATACATTGAAAAACTTGTTTATGAGCAGTACAGGCAGATCTCTGCAAGCAAAGGATGTACAGATCAAAAAGATTTAGAATAGGTGACAGTGAGTGAGGGATGTTGCAGGAATTTGTGAGGGTGTTAGAGCGTGAGCTGTAGCGGGAGGTGGGTGCTGCAGCAGTGATTAAATTGAGTGTGTAGCATCAGAGAGAAGATGGTAGTACACAGTCTAGGGATGTGCTGGCTAGCTGGATTAGCCATGGGAAGTGTGGGATTATAGGGAATGGGTTTGGGCTGGATGCTGCTTGGAGGGTCGATGCAGACTCAATGGGTCAATCAGCCTCTTTCCACACTGTGAGGATTCTGTGATTGTATGGCTGTGACTGCTGTAAAGTGGGTGGTAATCTTGGACCAGGCTGGAATGGTCTGGTCTCACAACCCTAACTCCTGGTCCTAGGGCAAGAGGATGTTCCACCTGTGCACTACTGTGTTCAGCAGGAGCTTCAGGTGCTTGCCCCTCAAAGTGGAGCACCGATTTCCTCCTGTCTGCCATTTCTGGGGGCAAATGTCAGCAACTGTGCAGGGCAGCTCCAGACTGACACTGCCTATCTAATGCACAACAGCCTTTCAGTTGCAGTGTCGGCAATTTCTGTGGTCTCCAATGAGAGACGAGTTGCTCCAGGAGTGGTGGATGGTAAGACAGGGTGGAAATCGGATGTGACGTTTGCCACAAGGATTGAAATGCCATAACTGGCAGGAAAGATACAGTGAAAGCACTCATTTGGCCTTGTGGTGAGAATCACTCCATAAAGACTGACACGATTCATGCTTTACCAAAAAAGACTGTGAGATTCATCTGACGGTGAATGTTGAGATGCAGGAAACCACGGCAAAAACCCACAAACTGTAAGTTGTTACTGACCAGATCAGTGTTCTGATATTGATTACTTCATAATGGTTTTGAAAAAAGGACATTCGTAGGATTTGGGTGTCGCTGGCTGGCCAGCATTTATTGCCTGTCCCTACTTGCCCTTGAGAAGGTGGTGGTGAGCTGCCTTCTTGAACTGCTGCAGTTCCCCCTACTGTAGGCAGACCCACAGTGCTGTTGGGAAGGAATTCCAGAATTTTGCCCCAGTGACAGCGAGGGAACAGTGGTATATTTCCATCTGGATGGTGAGTGGTTTGAAGGTCAACTTGCGACACCACTAATGTTTATCTTGCACTCAGTTTATTACCAGGCTGGCAAGAGTAGATACTCTAAACTGTTGAATTACGTCCAAATTACAAGTACTAACCTAAACCTTTGAAGTAACTTTAACCTCCTCCCCCTGCGGAAAGCATGAATACCCACTCATGAATACCACCCCTCTGTCCACAATGCGACTGGTGACGTAGTCCCCAACCCCCAGGAACCCCCTTCTGGTCCTGATGACTCTTCTCCCCTCCTATCCCAATGCTGAGCTTCTTACCAGTCCTAATGGCACAGCATGACCTCAAGAGTCCCTAGCTGTGTCCTCAAGAAAAACTGGTTTCCAGCCCCCAACCCTACCCCTATCCCCCCCAGGCCCTCAGTCCATCTGACCAGCCGTCAAGCAGGAAATAAGGAGAAAATAGTACAGTGAGGTCTTGCTGGTAAGTTTAGAAACTCTGCATATTTCTGGCTTTACAATCCCCTCCTATCCTCCCTACCTCCCTGGAAAGATGGTGGCCAAATTGATTATTTTACGACAAAACTTTCACTGTGCAATCAGTTGTTGTTTTGACAGCTAACTTATGTCAAAATTTAATGTTGAAAATTCTGTCTCACATTGCCACCTATAGGTATATCTGGTATTGCAGATGGTGGTTCATGTAGAAATTCCATTGAATCCCTGCAGGGTGGAAGCAGGCCATTTGGCCCATTGAGTCCACACCGCACCTCTGAAAATCATGCCACCCAGACCCACTCCATCCTATCCCTGCATTTCCCCACCCTGGTCACTATGAGCAATTTAGCATGGCCAGTCCACCTAGCCTGCACATCTTTGGACTGTGGGAGGAAACCCACGCAGACATGGGAAGAATGTGCAACTCTTTAGGGTAAAAGTCCAGCACAACATCATGGGCCAAAGGGCCTGTACTGTACTGTTCTGTTCTCTGTTCCACACAGACAGTCACTCAAGGCCAGAATTGAACCTGGGTCCCTGGCACTGTGAGGCAGCAGTGCTAACCACTGTGCCACCCCTGATACAGAAGTATTCATAATCTGGGAGTTGAGATGGTGTGTTGTTAAATAGATTGTTGAAAAACACTTGTTAATTGTAAAATGACAGATAGAAACAATATGGTAGATGTCTGCAGTCGTGAGAGTTGGATGAGGCTAATTGTGGCATAGGAAGCAGGTGGGACTTGAACCTGGACCTGCTGATTCAGAGGTAGGTACTTTACCACTGTGCTACAGGATCACATTTTTAAATCTTTAGGAATTTGTTATTTTGAACACAGCCTTCTAACCTGCAGTCAAACGGGCTATCACTGTACCTTTAGTTCATTCTTTTAGTCTGAGCCTCTGGGTTACATGTCCGGTGAGGTTGCCACGGCATTGCTTCGTATGGGCTCGCTGCATGATTTTGACAAGCAACATGGCAAGTTTCTCATTAGACAGTGGCAGGTTGTCAATTCGGGGACATCATTGCCTTGTTAATCGCTCATCTTGCCTTATTAATATTCAGCTTCCTATCTTACCAAATACATCAAACAAGCTCAATGTTAAGAAAGTTTGCTGTGGAAAATGGAATGGGTGCCTGGTGAACTCAACTGGCTGCTTATTCTGAAGGTCCTCCATGTTGGACACTAGGTACCAATATCTCAGAGCATGCTCCTTAGGCACCGGCCACAAGCAACCATGTTCGTGGACCTTGGTATCCGACATGTGCCAGCCTCTAAGACCTCTCATGGTACATCTCTGACTCACTTACAGGATGCTTCTGCATTTCAGTGCTGCACCTGTTACTGCACTGACCGCAATCATTGCAATGCTGCAGTAAGGACTGTGTGTTCTCAGGGACACACTCCCAGCTCACAGGCTGGACCAGACCACAGCTCTGGGCTTTTCACTCACTGTCATAACGATCACTCACTCTGACTCTCACTGGGTTTCCAGCTCTCTTGTGCTTTGCCCAGTCAGCCAGGTTCATGTTGTTTCTGCCTTGCCTTGCCATGGGAAGGCAGGAAGCTTCTCATGGCCATCAGCAGGTCTCATTAATGTGGATACTCTTTAGTCAGGGGGTCCCAGCACTGGGGCTTGGAAATAGGCCAGAATTTCTTCCTGGAATGAGAGAGTGCTGGGCTTTAAGGAAGATGAGTGGCATAGCTGTTACTGTTGGTATTAGCTGGTGAGGTGCTCCAAGCGAATGTGTAGGCAGCACAGAGGGCATACAAGGTTTGTGTTGTTGGGATTGGGCTGGGATGCAGTGAGTGAGGGAAGATGCTGCAGATAATGAGAGTGGTGGAGCATGAGCCTTGATGGGAGGTGAGTACCATAGCAGGGAGAGTGAAGTCTCACCCCTGCACCTTCCTCATTTAGCAGGAGTTCCAGGTCTCTGCCCGGAAAGTGGCTCAATGATTCCCCCTCTCTGCCATGTCTGGGTCAAACTTTGGGAATCCTGTGGCGCAACTGTTACGTTATTTTACAAACTGGAACATATCTTCCTCATAAAGTGAACATCTGCATTCACTCACAGGGGTGTAACAGTTTCCTGGGGTGGGATTCTCTTAAAATGGAAAACAGCTGTACATATCTAAAAATCTCCCTGGGCAGCATCAGTAAACAAGCTTCTTCTGATCTTGACCGCCTATTCCCCTCCCTAAGAGCTACCCTGTGGAAAATTACAAGTCTTTCAACATAAATTTTCAGATTCTCATTAAATCTCTGCCCCTAATTTGTAACCAATTTCACTTACATGACAGGATTGATTATTGGTACCATAGCATTAATATTTCTCCTGAAACTGCAGAAGCTACAAAAACAAAACCCTCCAACCATCCATTTAAGTGAGACCATTTTACAGAGTACCCGCTTCTTCCACTAGAACATCAGATGGGAATCTATCGATGTTGGGACGCTGATTTTTTTCCTTGTGTAATAGACCTACTTTTAACCAACATTTAATGCCAATCTGTAGGCCCAGATTGAAAGAGCAGTGAGTGGAAATGACCAGAAGAACAGGGCGGACAGTTCTGCTCTGATTTTGAGCTGTCTCAGCTCCCCTGCCCCAAACCAAAAGTCAGAAACAAAATGGTTGCCAATGTTTTTATTTTTCAGTTTGTGCTTCCAGAAGACATTTATTTCCCCTGTATTTTATAAGCCTGCATAATGCTGAAAAATATTTTAGAACAATACAGGCTATAAATAGAGTGTGGTAATAATAGGATTCCACTGTGTATCTCAAGTAACTTCCTGCCATTTTGTGGCTTCTTCTGAATAACGCTGCTGATTACATCTTGATCACAGTTTCAATGCAGGCATAGTGCTCTCTGTGAAAAATACGTGTACAGATTTGAATACTGAGGCCACTTGTAAAGAGCAAATGTAATTAATTTTGGCTACATTCTATGCAAGATTCCCCAAATCAAAAATATAAGCTGTAGCTTTGCGCTCAATTTAAAAATGTAAATATTAATTTGCTGCAATGTACTATTTTTCATCCTTCTGCAGTGCTAATTCTCTGCTGCCCCCTTGTGTTCCTTTTGACTTTAGTTAATTGCAGCATTTTGTGGTGCAGTGCTGGAGTTCCTCGCTCAGGACCAAAATGTCCATGTGCGTGTCCCACCACCCTGTAGGTTCATAACGTGTCTAAATGTGTTGGTTAAAACATAATAAGTTAACAAAGAAAGCCCTAGTGATCAGTCCAGCCTATCCCATGTGGTTCTCCTTTCTTTATCCAGCGCCATGTAATCTCCTTGGAGAGATGAGAAAACAGGTAATTACCAAACAATTTTGAAGAATAAATCTGAATAATATCCCCCTATCCCCTTCAAGCAATCCATATGAGCCCAGGAGACATAATTAATGGTCGTAATTAATCTTACCTATGTTTCATGTAAGGAATGTGCTCTGCCCAGGGTTGCAAACAGGTGCAGCTCCTGCTCGAAGGAATTCTGTAAATCAGAATGCGTTGCTCCAGCTGACAACCTGTACCACTGTTGTTGATCTGACGGTGTCAAAATCAAACCCACAGCCCAGGACTGATGGTTCGTTTACTCATACTTTTGGTATCCCAATTCAGGCCTGCTTCAGTAAAGATCTTGGTTTTCACAGGAAATAACTGAAATCTGCAACAGGATCAGCAACCTCAATACAGCAAGCAAAAGAAAGTTAGCTTGCAGATTGTTATTCATACTTTATCTTCCACTGTTGTTAGATCTAGGAATTTGCAACCAGGTATTACATTTCTTGAGGCAAGGTCCCCAGCACGAAGCCTTTCTTGAAAAGAGTATAATGGACCAAAGTAGGCCATTCAGCCCTTAGATTCTGCCCTGCCCTTCTGAATCACACTGACCATTTACCTCAATGCTGTATGCTATCTCTGTACCCCTTGATGTCATCAGTAGCTAGAAGTCTACAGTAACTAGAAGTCTATCAGTCTTTGCTCTTGGATGTAAAGACTGAGCTTTCACAGCCCGCTGGGATAGAGAATTCTAAAGATTCACTTCTGATACAAATGGTTTTCTTTTCAGTTTACCTGTTCAACTCTTGCCTGTCTAAATCTTCTTGAAGCCTCAGTAGACCATCCTTAACTCATTCCTACCAAGCTTGGTATCGTGCGCAAACTTGCAAAAATTACGATTGGTGCCCACATCCCGATATTTTCTCTGATCAATCCATTTGTGTCCCTATGTCCGAATCATTGATGTGAATTATGAACAGGTGGGACTGATCTTTGTGGGATTTGACTAGTCGCAGCCTGTCCACCTAAGAATGATCCATTTATTTCTCTTCTCTGCTTCCTGCCTGTTGACTAATCTTCAATCCATGCTAATATTCTACTACCAGTCCAATGCACTTTGATGTTGTTTACCAATCTCCCGCGTAAGGCTTTAACAAAAGCCTTCCAGAAATCCAAAAACACATTCATTGGTTTCCCTTTATCCACTCTGTTCAAACAAACTATATTGGATTTGTCAAACATGATTTTCCCTTCGTAAAGCCTGTTGACGCATCCCATACAGGCGATTATTACTAAATATCCAGTAATCATATTACTCATAATAGATTCTAGTATCTTATCTACTTCTGACATTAAGCTAACAGTTCTGCAGATCTGCATTTTCTCGCTTCTTCCTTTCTTAAACAGTGAGGAGGCACTGTTGCAGAATTAACAGAATTTTGAAAGATGATCATGATTGCATCTGCTGACTCTCTAGCCATTTCTTTTAACACTCTAGTGTGAAAAATGTCAGGTTGTGGGGATTGTCAACTTTTAACATCTCTGGTACTACTTTTTTACCAATACTCATTTCCCTCAGATGCACACTCTCCATGGACTCTTGAATCTTAATTATTTTGGGAGATTTCTGTGTCTTCTTCTGTGAAAACTGTCACAAAGTATTTATTTAGCTTCTCTGCCATTCTCTATTTCCTATCATGAATTCTCCTGCCTCTTCCTCCATATCTCTCTTTGCTCATACTTTTCTTTTTACTTACCTATAGAAGTGTTTTCAATCCATTTCTATGTTTCTTGCTATGTTATACTGTATTCAAATTCCAATCACTTATATTTTATCTCCAGCACTGCCTTCCTGGTCTTTCTACACTGCTGTGAAGACAATCTCTGCCTGAATGCTCTTAATCTGCAGTGTGACCACTTTGTTGAATGCTGTAAACACATGTCCCTGTTTTGTGAATGAGTCGCAGTGACTCTGACCTCCATGCAAGTTTCAAAATCCAGATCTCAATGATTGGAAGCTTGAGATTGCCTGGGCCATGTGAAATGTACATGGTTCCCCACATGGCACAGCATGGGCATTCCATGCAGCTGAACTACCCTGCCATGCCTTAAGAAATTCACTAATTCTTTTATACAGCAATTACTAAACCCATGACAGTTTCCATCTGGGAGAACAAGGGCAGCAGATACAAGGGAACACCACTAACTGCCAAGTTCTCCTTCGAGACACTCACCATCCTGACTTGAAAATATGTTGCAACCCCTTCAGCATCACTGGGTCAAATTCCTAGAACTCCCTTCATAACAGCGTTGTGGGTGTTCCTCCTCAAAATTGAACCTGGGTCACTAAAACATTACGTGGGTGTTTGGATTACTAGTCCAGTGACAATACCACTGGGTCATCATGGACATAAGTGGTTTGCAGAGGTTCAAGAAGGCAGTTCACCACAACCTTTCCAATGGCAATTAAAAATGGGCAATAAATGCTCCACCAGCCAGCAAAGCTCACATTATATGAATGAATAAATGAAAACTTATTTCAGGCTAATTACTGTAACCTGGAGGCTACTAAGTAGAAAGTACTGATTGTATAATCAGGTGCCTGTATTTATGCATTTGCTATTCATCTTAAATCATAAATTTTACTTTGCGGAAGTGAGGAAGTGACACTACCTAGAAGCCTTGGCCTTCATATTTAACTCACATTCATGTAGATTTGATCCAATTAATTTTAAATTAAATTCTACTATCAATCGTAGTAAGTTTCAAACATTTAATTGAGGGGGTTTGATTTCGCTCTGTACACTTCGGATGCTTTCTATGAAATCCTCTTGGAACATTAGGATCTTTGACTGGCCTTTGTACATAAGCTTCTTATAGTGTTTGATATGGTAATTAATTTCACCAATCAGTAATACATTAAATGGTCAACTTCTGTAGACAGCCCTTCAAAAATGTTTTTGAGCTAAACCAATTCACTTTTAATTTTATTTCTATTTCCAGGGAAAATCTTATCCTTTCAAGGCTCCATTTCCATCTATGTGGAATCCATTTGTGTACCTGGATTACAACAACTTGTGGAGAACGCTGGATGAAATGGGAAAGGAGGTAGAGTAATTTTAAAGGTCTTTATTAACTATTTAGCAAACAAAGTCCTGTTATTTTGAGAATTATCCTGGTGATAAAGCTTATATATAATAATGTACAGGTTTCTGTTCCTTTCTGAACACAAAGAATAATAGGGACTGTTTCCTACAATCCCAGCATTGAAGGTAATTGAATATTGAATTAGAATGAATGAGATTGGAAAAGTGAATATATGGCTCAAAGACTGCTATTGGAGAAGTAAGTTTTCGTTCATGGGGGATTGACATCACTGGAGGAAAGTTGGATCTGTATCTTTGGGATCATCTACACTCAAACATTGGGAGCTGCATAACTAGAGAAGTAGAGAAGACTTTACTTCAGTTCTGATGAAGAGTCATCAAGACTCAAAACATTAGCTTGCTGACTCTCCATGGATGCTGTCTGACCTATTGTGATCTCCAGCATTTGTTGTTTTCAGTACGGATTCCAACATCTGCAATAATTTGTTCCTAGACTTTAAACTAAACAAGGAGTTGAGGGATCAAGCTTGAATAAATGTCAGAAAACAAGGGATACAGTCAAAGCAGGTGAGCAAGAGTGTGTAAGTTCAGGGTGGTGTGTAAGTTAAGTGGATTAGAATGGAAAGTGAAGGTCAGAGAATGGCAATAAGGGACAGAAGAAAAACCTTAAAAAATAGACCTGACTGCTGGTATATCTGCTAAAAAGATACCAAAGTAAAACAACTAAAGGCTCAATATCTAAATGTGCATAGCATTCACAACAAAGTAAATGAACTAATAATACACATTAGTGACTAAATGTGATCTGATGGTTACATGGAGCCAAGGCTGTAGAATCACAAAAATAGAGCCCTATACGTTGAACGATATATGATATTCCAGAAGAGTAGGAAGTTAGCACATGGCAGAGGGGTGGCACTCATAATCAAAAATAGTATTGGTGCGATAATTAAATACGGCTTTGATTCAGGAGATCAGGATTTGGTTGGAATCAGGAATAGTTGAGAAAAGAAATCACTAGTGGGAGTGGTCTACAGGCTCCTTAACAGTAACCACAATATAGTGAAAAGTGTACAAGAAGAAATTTTGTGCGCTGTGATAATCTACAGCAATAATCATGTGTGATTATAATCTACATGTATGCTGGAAAAATCAGATCAATGGTAGTAGCAGTAGTCTCAACAAGGAGTTCATAGATTAATTTCAGGATAGTTTCTTAGAGCAGTGCACTCTGGAACCAACCAGAGAGTAGGCTATCCTCTAGGTAATACAACCATAACATGATTTGAACTGTGCATTCTGTATCAAAAGAATAGTGAATCCAAGACTAGTATTTTAAACTTAAGTAGGGTAACGTGGGGAATATGAATGTGAACTGGGATCTTAGGCTTGGAGATGGATCAGTAGTGATGCAGTGCCAGGCATTTTGGGGATATTTCAGAATGTTATGAATAAGTACATTCCTACTATAAGTAAAATTCTAAGGGGTGAGCCCACCATCTGTTCTTAACTAAAGAAGAGAAGGAAAGCATTAAACTTTAGCAAGGTCCTTTTCCTTAAGGTGGGGGAGTTCAAAGCAAGGGGGCATATTTTTAAAGTGAGAGCAGAAAGATTCAAAACGGACATGAGGGGCAACTTTTTTTACACACAGTAGTTTGTATGTGGAATGGACTGCCAGAGGAAGCGATGATGCTGGTCCAGTTACAACATTTTAAAGATGTTTGAATAAGTTCATGAATAGCAAAGATTTGAAGGAATATGGGCCAAACACGGGCAAGTAGGACAAGCTTGGTTTGGGAGCATTGTCGGGATGGACTAGTTGGACTGAAGAGTCTGTTTCTATGCTGTGTGACTCTATGACTTAGGAAATATATAACTGTGCAAAGCCGAATGACAGAGATAAAAGGTACTGCAGATGCTGGAGAATCTGAGATAACAAGGTGTGGAGCTGGATGAACACAGCAGTCCAAGCAGCATCTGAATGACAGGTCAGATGCCTTAACAGAATACAAAGAATGACAAAGAATCATGAGAAGATTAATAAGGAGAAATAAACTAGAGCATGAAATGTATAAACACATCAAGTTATCTAAAAGCATTCCTGAAAAGGTAAAGAATAAATAAAGCGTGTGTTTGTGGTCTAGAGGGTGGGAATGGGGAAGTATAAGTCAATAACAAGAATTGATGAATGGAAAGAAATATTTCCTTCTGTCTTTACTATTGGTGACACAAATCATCCCAGTCATCCCTGAAAAGCAGGGGCTTGAAAGAGGAGATAAACTTGGTGAGGTTATAATCACTATGAAGTGATATTGAATAAACTGATGGCTTAGCTAACAGTGATTACTGAGTCATTGAATGTTTTATAATAATATTGTACAGGTATAATATAAGAGATAGACAACCCTTCGCTAACAAAAATCTGTCAAAGGTTAGCAGGGCTTTGTGAAAATATGAAATTTGGAATACAACCAGACCAACAACAATCTTATTGAATAGTAAACTGGGCTTGAAGGACTAAAGAGACTAATTTTACTCCCAACTTATATGTTTAGAATAATGTAGTTCAAAAAGTGTATTGTGTAGGAGAGAATGAAACTATACAGATTAAGGAGTAACAGGGAGGATATGAAATTGTGGACGAAAATTAGGGCATGCATGACAAAATGGGAAGGAGCAGGTGTGGAGCTGTGGAATGAATTAGAAAGCAGTGAAAATGCTGAGTGTAACAATCAGTATGATGCGTATGGACAAAACCTACAGAAAACATAACTATTTCTCTGATCCCAAAATTGCAAATTTTTTCCTTATAAATTACAATTTTACAGTATTATTGGCAGAAAAGCACTTTCATGCAAGTTTCACAACTACACTGCAATTAATGAGTATTCACAGAAAGTATTATGAACTTTTTCTTTCCAGATACCTGTTGATGCACCATGGACTGCGCCCCATGCTGAAGAATGGGATAAAATAACAATGAAAGAACTGATTGACAGACTTTGCTGGTCTACGTACGTTTTCTTTAAAATTATCCTGTTTAGATAGTTTACTATATTCCAAGTTCATTATACACATTCTTCAGTCCAGCTGGGTCCTTGCCGTGTTTCAGACAGAATGGTTGGATGTCCAGACTTTACATTTGTGCCAACACTGCCTTTGCCAACAATCAAGAGATATGAATTACTATCCTATATGGAGTATCCAATCTTGACTTTATCCATCTTTACATTGAGATACAGAATCTCCCTGCTTGGCACACCTCAGTTTGAGAACTGAGCACAATATTACATTGTGACATTCCAGTCCAAGCAACTCTGATGCTGAATCCCTTCACAGTACTAGATAAGGTTCTGTATTCGCACAGCCTTGGCTCTCAAAGATTTATTGACATTTACAGTATTGTTTCAAGCAGTTCCTATCATTTATGGACTTTCTGTTCATTTACCTGATGGGGACCAATTAATTTAATGAATTTTTACAATTTATTTTGCATTTTACCATTGTTTCCTGTAGATAATTGAAGGTACTTTATTTTATATATAAAATGTTAGTGAATGTTGCTTTTTACAAGGCTTATTGTTATTGAGAAAATATAATAAGCACAGAGTAAGATGGCTAGTAGATTTAGAAACGTGATTACACAGCAGGGTCAGTCAGATGCTGGGTGACTGTCAGGAAAGCCAAGAAAGTAGTTCAAAAATCTGCGGTGGCTGTTCCTCTATCAAATAAGTATATTTAGTTTTGTGTACTGTTGAAAGGGATAGTTTCTCTGAGGAAAATGAAAGAGGCAATCAGTTATTGGACACTAGGAATGATTTTTATGTTAGGCAGCATTTGACAAAATTTAAAAGAATAGCTGTTATAGGGGACTCTCCTGCCAGGGACAGAAACAGGAGATTCGGGGCAGTAGCATAAATTTGCGTAGGTCTGTTGCTTTCCTCGTGCTAGGATTCAAATGTTTCAAGCATATTGTTAGAGATTGAGAAGCCCTAAATTATTGTACCTGATTCTATGACTATGAATTAATTTTTAAAAAATGCTGTGGCTTTAACTTTAGTTTTTTTTTCAGGTATACAGCATTCTAAACAATTGATTCATGCAACGTGCTGTAAGCAGTGAGTTGCTATCTTATAGATGTTCTTGTTCTTTGCTGAAAATGAGAAAGGTCACCAGCCTGTATGCATGTTAAAAAGCATGCCTTCGAGGGCCCAGAGAATTGAGTGTAGATGCAGAGAAGGTCAGTTAAAGGAATGTACCATACTTTACTTGGAGGATATTATAGTGATAAGATGGGTCCAGGCTCTGTGGACTGATTTAAAGATGTGAATAAGGATCTATAAGTGCTGCATGGACTCGGTGTGGATGCATTGTACATGAATTTCCAGAAGGCATTTGTAAAAATACCACATCAAAGGTTAAAAATTGCAGAAAATAAAAGTTCATTTGATCTGTGTAGAATTTTAGTTAGGCCACATTTGGAGAGCACTAGCTATAAGGAGATAAGACAAACTTGGTAGCATATTGGCACAGATAGACAATTGGCTGATTAACAGGAAGCAGCCATTAGGCATAAACTCGAGTGGTGTGCCATAGGAATGAGTGTTGGGACTTCAACATTTACAATTTATAGAAATTACTTGGGTGAAGGGGTAGAAGATATAGTTGCTAAATTTATTGATGACACTAAAATAGGTTAGAAAGCAAATTGAAAAGAGGACATAGGAGGCTACACAGAGATACTGAAAGGTTATATGACAAAGATGTGTTAAATAGAGGACAGGTAAGGAATAGGGAAACTGAAATTTTCCACTTTGGTGGGAAGAATAAAAATAAAGAAACATAAAGTCTAAATGGTGAGAGGTTGCAGAGTTCTGGGATGCAAATGGATCTCATTGCCTCAATGTATGAATTTTAAAAAGTTAGTGCTCACATACAGCAAGTGATAAGGAAAGCTAATAGAATGTTATCATTTATTGAGAAGGAAATTGAATACCAAAGTGGGAGGTTGTGCTTGAGTTATACAGGGCATTGGTAGGTGTACCATGCACAATATTGGTCTCCTTAGGAAACATAAATGTATTAGAAGATCTATCAGTCATATACTTGGAAGGACAGAGTTGTCTTATGAGGAAAGGTTGGACACACCTATGTTTGTATCCACTGGAGTTTGGGAGAGTAAGAGGTGATTTTATTGTAACACACAATATCCTGGGGGGGGTCTTGACAGGGTAGATGTGGAGATTTTTTTTATTGTGGAAAAAGCTAGCATTAGGGATCACTGTTAAAATAGAGTTTCCCATTTTAAACAGTGATGAGATGAAATTTTTTCTCACTCCCACTGGCTCATGAGTTTTTGGAGGCTTCTTCCTGAAAAGGTGGTGATAACAGATGCCTGGATCGTCACAGAACTTGGTCAAGTGTCATTTCAGGGAGAGTTAAGAGAGTTTATCTCTGTGAGCTGTACTATGTTTTCTTGTACAATTTTACACTATTCGTCTCATTAAGCCTGTATCATACTTCTATAATGCTGCGCTCACACTGTCCTGCACTTATCAGCAGCAGAAGTGCTCAGCATTGTTGGAACCTTCTGGAGTTCCAGCCACTGTTTAAAGCTCAGCTGTGTGGCAGATCGAATGCTGCAAGTCATGACTAGCCTTTTACATTTTCAGTGTATGAAGAATTACTCTGTAGATAGCCAAGAGGTAAATTGGCACCCTGCTTTGCTGGTAGGAAGCTGGAGGTGCTGGTGGATGGGGTAGTGGACAGGACAGCTGTCATCTTTCCTTAGAACCTCAGATTGACATAACATGGTGACATACAGCAACGATTCCATCCAGGTGACTAATTACTACTGGCAAACATGACAAACTGTCTGGCTTTGTGTATGTGGTAAAAGTCAAGGCAAGATAAAAATACCATGATCGTGTAAGCTCAAGCTTTGGGGTTGAAGGCAAGGCAGGGATGGTGTGAACATCTGAGTAGGTGAAAAGTGAGTGAGCAAAATGAGACCAGACGAGAATCCCTGAGATGCAGCCTGATTGCATCCCTGAGATCAGGTGTTCCTGTGTGAAAAGTGTCCTGCCAGCAGCATTGCAAGGAAAGCAGCCAGTACATGCAAAGTACAGCACAGAAGTGCAGAACTGTCTTGAAAGTAGATCTGAGATGTGCTATGATGGTGCAGAGAAGTTGGTGCCCATTGTATTCCAATGTTCATAGAAGAGAGGTGTGTGCAGTCAATGCCCGTAAAGCATGCCCTATGATGTTGGTACCTGGTGTCCAAAGGGAGGACTGGAGGAGCAGGTCATAAAGCCATTTAGCGCGGAAACAGACCCTTCCAGTCCATGCCGACACTAGTCCAAAATAAACTAGTCCCACCTGTCTGTGCTTGGCCCATATCCTTTCAAATATTTCTTATTCATGTACTTACCCAAATGTCTTTTAAACGTTGTAACTGTACCCACATCCACCACTTCTTCTGGAAGTTCATTCCACACATGAATCCAACCACAGTGACTTTCGTGTCAGGGATTGTCACTGTCTTCTTTCTGTCTGTGGGTGGGAGAATGTGAAACTGCAGATCAACGAAGTGAGATTAGAAAATAATGAACTAGGTCACTCACCGCTCATTAGCAAGAATCTCTTCTTGCGGATCAACACTTGGTTAAAAAATGTGACTTTTTCCTTTTGATGTAGAGAAGCTCCTCACTGACCATTGTATGCAATGTTCACTACTTTCTCACCAATATCAACGTTGTTTAGTAACTAGGCAGATTTCACTCTTGGTGGTGGCTAGGATTTGACCTCATTGTGAGTTTGAGCATGTCATTGAGATTACAATTGGCCTTGTTCACCCAGTAAATTGGGGTGTTAGAGAATTTTGCTGTTAAAGTAATCTCTGAATTGCCAATATTGTTCTTAATAAAGCAAAGGGACAAGATACATAGCCATCTTTGCAATGTGTTTAGCCTTTCTTGTTAAAAGCAGGACATATGTTTGTTCTACTTCCATGACCCACTGCATTGTAGAAGCTCTCAAACACAAGTTCATAAAGGTACACTTAAAACATTCATATATCTCTGCTTTCACTGTTTTTCCACGGCTATTAAATACTTTAACATCTTCTCGAAAATGATACATAATGTTGTCTGTAAGAGTATGGACTTAACCAATCAGAATTTCAATTTCATGGAATACTAGTTGGATTTGTCGCATTCTCTTAGCAGATTTGTTGTTGGTTAATTTCAAATATTTTGTTGGTCTAACTTTTTGACTATTAATAGTTGAGTTTGCTTAATCTGCATAATTCCATAATTGTCCCACACACCAGCTATTCCATTTTCTGTGAAGGTATGAAGAGTTTTTCCTAGAGAATATCCTTTTAATTTTCAACCTACAGGGTTGCCAAGCGTTTTGCCACTCTCTTTGTGAATATAAATGTCACCTCTGAACCACATGAAGTCTCTGCTCTCTGGTTCCTGTGGTACGTCAAGCAGTGTGGTGGAACAACACGGATTTTTTCAACAACCAATGGTGGACAGGTGAGCAAACATTTTAAACATTACTTTGCTGACTTGCTTGTTTCAGTACATGTTTGAAAAGATTGATAAGTAAGAATGGAGAAGTTTTTCAGCTGTTTTTGGATGTGCATTGCTGATGTAGAGTGTGGAAAGGGTGCCTTGCTTCAATCAGGTGACTTTTCTTCTAACAACTGGAGGATTAATTGTGGTGAATAACTTAACTAAGAATGTCCAGTCGAATATTTTCCCACATGTTCACTAGGGGTGCTTTACTGTAGCAGACTGAAAAAATAAACAAGTAAGCTTTCTATGGACATGTTCCTTTAAGAAAATGGTGCTATTCTATGTGTGTTTGAGCATGTTTTAACCAAGAAGGAAATTGACTCTATACCGAAGGTTTTGCAAGTTGCTTCTGTTTATCATTATAAGTAAATGAAGAAAAACATTATTTGTGATTTTGCCTTTGTAATTTTGAAATTATCTAACGGCTACCAATCTTACTCAATAGTTCTGTAGCCATTCTACTTTGTCTTCTTGATCCGGTATGTTTCAGGTTGTAACAACTCATTTCCCCATTCATTTAACTGTAGGCACCCATAGCATTTGATATTCTTGGTAGCTCTTGCTGAGCACTTCTGCTGCTGATAAGTGCAGGACAGTGTGAGCGCAGCATTATAGAAGTATGATGCAGGCTTAATGAGACGAATAGTGTAAAATTGTACAAGAAAACATAGTACAGCTCACAGAGATAAACTCTCTTAACTCTCCCTGAAATGACACTTGACCAAGTTCTGTGACGATCCATTTAAAGATGTGAATAAGGATCTATAAGTGCTGCATGGACTCGGTGTGGTAGTTTGACATTCCTGGAAATTTCCGTAATTGGATAAGTGTCTGCAAGAACTTTGCAAACTGAAACTTTGCTTGCCACATAACTCACAACTGCCACCTGACTATGGTGTATTACATCAGAATACTTGTCGGCTACCCATATCCTACCCACTCTAAAAACTGATAAAGTAATGTGCTGTCAAACTGTCACATTCAGAGTAAATCATTATCATACTTGTTTATAAACGACATAACATCACAAAGATGGAAAGACAAAAATAACCAGCATCTGCAGTCCTTACTGTCTCCAAAAAGTAAATACAGTTTTTAATTGAATTGTACATTTGCACAGCCCAAACTCTGAAAAATCTTTGTGCAAAATTAACTTTTGTATATGCCTGAAAGCCATATTTATAAGCTGACAAGGGAATATTTCTGACTACTACAGGAATCCTGCTGTCAAATACCATCAGAAGGCTTTGATATAATAGGTGTTAATGTATAGATTCGTTTTTAAAACCAAAGCTTTGCAATTTATTGTGCCTTTCGCAAACACTGATTATCTCAAGGTACTTTATAGCCAATGATGTACCTTCGAACTGTTGTCACTCTTGGAATGAGGAAATACAGAAGTAAATTTATACACAGTAAGCTCCCATAAAAATCACTGTAATGAAGGGCAGATCATCTGTATTATGATGTTGATTGAGAGGTAAGTATCAACCAGGCCACCAACCTATCTCTACTTCAGGATACAATAATGGGATCCTTTGTACCCATCTGAGAGCATTGAATGGCCTCGGTTAAATATTTGATCAGAAAGACAGAACTTCCAGCTTCAAGGAAACCACCCGAAGTACAGCACTATTAGCCTTGATTTTGATGCTCAAGTCCTGGCATGGGAGTTAAAACCAGAATCTGTGACTCAAACACAAGTGAGCTACCAGCTGAGCCACAGCTGACACTTGCTTCCAGCTTGCTGATCCTACATGCTAGGACAGTAAATGTCTAGAGGGATAAAAAATTTCTGGACCTGTTCAGGGGTTCAGGCTCAGTGTTGCATAAGAAAGTATCATATTTGCTTATAATATTTATGTAGGAGGAACGTAATGTGCTGGAAAAGAGAAGTGGGCAATTTTAGTTGAGGAGAGTAAATATTTTTCAGGAAGACTAGCTTTATGCAAAAAAGAGATTCAGACAACATTCATGGATTGGTGTTTTAACTTATTGTCAGCCAGAATAGCTGCTTTTCTGAGTCTCTGTCTCTCTACAAGCATCCAGACTGGAAGGGCTATTGAATTTTTGAGAACTTAGAAATACATTCCCAGGTTTTCATAGATGGCCTCAATTTTAAGTGTCCACACCCACTGACCAAAAAGCTGCTCAAGTTCCAGATTTGTCTGCTCAGGCTGCTTTCTGAGAGAATGGAACTTCTCCGATATGCCTCTGACATAAAATGGTATGTGCTTAAAATCACCCTTCCTGCTGCCTCATAATCAGTGACGTTGTCAACAGGCAAGAGGGAATTAGAATTAGAATTAGATTTTATTGCCACGTGTACTCAAGTACAGGGATACAAGAGTACGGTGAAAAGTGTACAACGTCACCATTCCCAGCACCATCTTAGGTACAAAAGTACCTAGGTACAAAACCTTGAGTACAAAGTAGAAAAATAAGGAAGTATAGTTAAAAGTTCAACATTAAAGTCCTTCTTAGTATAAAGTAGAAAAGTAAAGAAATGATGTAAACTTTGTGAGCTTTCCCTGTCAAAACATTTTAATACTACACACTCCAAAGAACTTGTTTGCAAATTTTTAAATAGCTTCTGAATGAACAATTTAATTTCCTCACTCCAACTCTTATGGGAATTGGCTCTCTGCTTTTCAATCCTCTTGGTTGCTACAACAAAGAATTTCAATTATTTCTTGCATGCTACTAGTTCAACCTTCTATTGAAGTATAGTACTGGTCAAAATTAAAGAGCCAATTACAAGGCTTTCATGTGATATCAAACACACACAAACACAGATTTAAAGTACGAGAATAGAACAGTATCTATAGCAAAAAGGAAGGTCACCAACATCCAGTTTAAAAAGTCCATCGAGTCCTAGAGGGTTTGGGTTTAACCTGAGAGCACAGTGTTTAATTGATGATTGTATCCTGCACAGGATGCAAAATTTGTAGATACCTGAGTTCTCAGTGATTGGATAATTTTCCGATTTACTTTTATCACTATGTGCAGTTTTCAAGAGTTAGACTGAATCAATGAGATAAAGATCATTAGCCTTCCAGCTCTGTTGCTACAAATCCATCTTCTTTTCTCTCTCAAAAAGCTGTTGCCTAAAATTTTTGTCCATTTGTATATTCTCAAATGTGATTTCAATGTTCTTCCAAGCTTAATAGTTTGCATATGATTTTTACCCCATTGTGTGAATCTTCCAGAAAGACATTCATTAACAGGAGATACAGATCTTTTTATAATGATGTTAATTTCAGTCCTGAATAATTCTTCATATTGACCATTTCATGAACTTGGCTCAGTCTATTCAGGTGATCGCTGAAGCCATCTCAAATACTGTGAGTGGTTTTCTTTTATAAAAAATCATTTTGCTCATCTCAGGTCCCAGGTGTTAAAATCAAAATCAAAATTGACAGTTCATTTTTTGCCACAATCATATCAAATAGAAAAAAAGACAAAATAGATGGTTATGTTAAGAGGTGAAGGATGAGTCCAAAGAGGGAGTATGGTTTAAGTATCTCAAACATATTAATAAGAATAGTAAATCATTCTGCAATATATCAGTAAAATGAATTGTTAATTGTGAAGTGACACACCTGACAGAGAAAACTTGTGAGATAATAGAGACAAAATTAATCTTATTTGTCCAATTTGTTCAATGTCAGTTTTGCATGCTGTCTCAACACTTGTCTTCATTTCTGAGCCAGAACATTTTGGGTGCACACAAAATATGTAGTTTAGGCTGACTCCCAAGATTTTCTCCTTCAGAACACTTTATGGTAGCTTCCACTTGGCTGATGAACTAAAATAGTCCTGATGATTATCTGTGGCTCCACGGTAACTGTCTTGCCTCCTTAGTATAGAGTTGTGGGTTCAAGTCCCATTTTAGAACTTTGAAAAATAGGTCCAGCTAACTTGCCAATTCAATACTGAGGGAGCGCTGCACTGATAGAAGTATTGTTTTGGTAAGAGCCCATTAAAATGAGTCATAGTGCGCTTTCTCTGATATAAGTTATTGCATGGCACCACTTCAAAGAGCAGGGGAATTCTCCAATGTATATCCCTTAACCATTATCCCAAATACCGATCTTTACTTTGATGTTTGTGGGATGTTGTTTTGTGCAAATTGACTACCATAATTTCTACATTACATCATTCACAACATTACAGTCAAAGAAGTGTGGTTTTGAAAAGTGCTTTGGGACACTGTAGGGCAGTGAAATCCAAGTCCTTTTTTCTTTGATGTACACTTTTTGATGTCTTAATATCTCATTCATAGAGATTATAGACGACTTGATGAACAGTTTTTAATGATCTACAGTTTTCAAGTAGTCCATTGATTACATATTCTATGTTTACAGGAACGAAAGTTTGTTGGTGGTTCTGGTCAGATCTGTGAACGATTGATGAGCCACCTTGGAGATTGTGTAAAACTGAAAAGCCCTGTAATCCGAATTGATCAAACGCAAGATATAGTCATTGTGGAGACTTTGGATCATGAGACATTTAAGGTGAGGAAAATAGACAGTAATAACTGGTAATGTACTTTAATTCAAAGCATTGCACAAAAGAAGGGAATAAAAACCGAAAGAACTGCGGATGCTATAAATCAGGAACAGAAACCAAAATTGCTGGAAAAGCTCAGCAGGCCTGGCAGCATCTGTGAAGAAAAGATCAGAGTTAATGTTTTGGGTCCAGTCAACATTAATTCTCATTTTTTTCTTCACAGATGCTAACATACCAGCTGAGCTGAGCAACTTCTGTTTTTGTTCACAAAAATTGAACAGAGGCCTAGAAATTCTTGGGGCTGGTCTGGCAGCATAAATGCAAGAGAGTGACAGCCCTGTTCGTCTTTCAACGAGGCTGAAAAATCTTGGCCCCAGATTTTGAGAATGGGGTCATTAACAGCATGATGGTCATCTCAATAACTACTGTAGTGTAGGCCTGTACCTCATGACTGCTCATTTGCAGCTGTTTGTACAATTCTTACTGCATTAATTACCCATGAGAGCAGAGAGTATATCTTGTCACCCACTAGTTATTTGCTGACATGGTTTTCTTTCCTCAAATACTGAGAAAATGCTAAATTCTAAAGGATGAATACACTTTGACAACTTCCAGACAATCTTCCATTGACATTTAGAATTCTTGTATGTTTTCTCGTACAATCTTTACATTCACAGAGTGAAATCTGTCAAAACAGTGCTGAGAAACCTGAGATGGTACATATACGGGCTCAAAAATCAGCACGAGTATTGAATGTTGGACCCTGAACTCCAGAGGCGGTGGCCAAGTGGAAATATTACTGGACTAGGAACCCAGTGTGCCAGCCTAATGTTCTGGGGGAATTGTATTTGACTGGATACCTGAGAATGTCTCCGCACACTTCTGGTCTGAAATTGAAGTGTCAGTGAGGAAATGCAGAAGAATCATAAATGAGCCAATATCACATCACCACCCCCCCAACCCAAACCTCCTACCTCCAGACAGCCTCACAATTTGTCATCTCTTGATCGTTAAAATTCGTGGATTTCCAGCTCGTTTTCTGTTGTTACCCTGAAATTTAGACCAATGAAGGAGACGAATGCTTGATCTTGAATCTCTCCAGAGTTGTCTATTAACGGAGAAACCTATTTATTCAACCTTTATGACTAGGAAGAGGTGAGTGGAGGTAATATAAGCGGAAAGGTGGAAAGGAAGTTATACTTTTTTTGTTGTCATTTAGGCTAAATATATTATCAGTGCAATTCCACCACCTCTCACTGCGAAGATTCACTATCAACCACCCCTGCCAAATCTACGTAACCAGTTCATCCAACGTGTTCCCATGGGCTGTGTGATCAAGTGTATGGTGTACTACAGAGAAAACTTCTGGAGGAAGAAAGGTGAGTTCTTTTCCAGCAAACAAAGTAATGGACGGTATTGAAATTGGACTGTTACATGCAGATTCACCACGAAATATTTCAGTAGTTTTGTCAGAAGTTATCCTATCGTTAATATTATCTCTAAATTTCTCACTTTATAAAATTAAATGCTCATTCAACACATATCACCGTAAAAGATGATGATGTCGATGTGTTCTGTGCCATCAAATCAGAGCTAGAGGGATGAGACCAAGCCAGGTTGTGAAGTAGAGAAAGAGTTCCTAGGATGGTCCTGAACAATTTCACTTTGAAATCATTGGAATTGATGGGTGAGAAAAAAAAACCCAACAGCATAAAAGCCAACGCCACTATAAGTGTCCTTAGAGGTTGGTGTGTATGCACACTTCACATGTGAGCCATGCTGATCACTGTATTGAGAAGGGCATTATGTGTCTGCAGTGAATGTCCAGCAGAGGTAAACTGAGTAGGCAGATCATGATGCTAGTCAGTCTGTAATGTTGATTTTATGCCAGTTGGTTCTGGATGTTCCTTATTCCTTGTTGTTGCAGACAGGCTTTCTTCCTGCTGATGCATCATCCATCAGTGTCAGTTTCTGAGCTGATGAAATTGAGTGGTGTTTCTTCAAAATTGCAGTCAAGAGCAGACCAGCTTGCAGTTCTTGAATATCTGAAAGAAGGGCATAGCGGAGGGTTGTGATAGTAGGGTGGGAAAAGAGGAGGTGTATGCTTATATCATCTGCAATCTGTCAATCACAAAATAACATAGGATGAGGAGGAAGTGGTATTTGCAAAGGTGGTTTAGCTAAGAGGAATCCATCATCTTGGATGGTTTCAACTCACATAAATGCTGATAACATCAGTTATGACTGTGTTTTTTGGGGTAATTTACCCCCAATTTGACCAATACTCAATTTCTCATGTCCTTGTGGTTGCATGTGACAAGAATAATAATTCACCGTGCAAATCAATCTCTATCACTTGGTAAAATAACTGAACTACATAATAGAACATAGAACAGCACAGCACAGTACAGGCCCTTTGGCCCACGATGTTGTGCCGAACTTTTACCCTAAACCTAAGGTCTATCTAACCTCCAGCCCTATCTTATACTATCATCCATATGCCTATCTAATAGCACTTAAATGCCCCTAATGAGGCCGACTCCACTACTCTCTCCGGCAATGCATTCCACGCCCCTATCACTCTCTGAAGTAAAGAACCTACCTCTGACGTCTCCCCTATATCTACCTCCACTCACTTTAAAACTATGGCCCCTCATAATAGCTACCTCCACCCTAAGAAAAAGTCTCTGGCTGTCCATTCCATCTATACCTCTGATCATTTGTACACCTCTATCAAGTCACCTCTCATCCTTTGTCGTTGTAAAGAGAAAAGCCCTAGCTCTCTCAACCTTTCCTCGTAAGACCTTCCCTCCATTCCAGGCAATGATGAAATGAGGAATGAGGTATTCTCCTTATACCTGTCGTATGTCCTTTTTTAAATTACACATACTGTATTCAAAAATATTACTTTCTGAATGAATATTTCAAATTTATATTCGACTGAATCAATACTACCTACCATTATCTCCCTATGAAACCTATTCAGTAGATACTCCCTGAAAGAATGGTTTGTAAAGTTTTCATTCCACTTTTCATTCTGTCTGCCTTCAGGCAAAATACTGTGGATGCTGAAAATCCTAAATATAAACAGAAAATGTTGGAAATACTCACCAGTCCAGATAGTAACTGGAGAGACGAGTGAATTATTAACTTGAATTCACTTGATATGAACCTTGAATTAATTAAATATTAACTTGAATTAGGTGGAGCCGGTTTGCGATCGGAAAACGTGGATAAGCAGGTGTCATGCAGATCTTGGTTGACAGAAACTGATTGTCATCTTGTCTCTTCATTTTCCTAGTTGCAGCCAGCTAAAGTGAAAGGCTGAGATAGTAGGAACTGCTGATGCTAGAGAATCTGAGATAACAAGGTGTAGAGCTGGATGAACACAGCAGGCCAACCAGCATTAGAGGAGCAAGAAAGCTGACGTTTCGGGTCGGAGCCTTCTTCAGAAAAAAAAATCTATGGCCTTGCAAATTGTGGTTTCCTATTTCACAGTTGTCATCCCTCTTTTCCCCAGCCTGGAACCCCCAATCTTGACAAATCGGTTCCCAAGTCTCCACCTTCCCGTGGCAGTGGATCTCCCAGTCTCCTTTTGCTTTAGCTTCCCTGGATTGTTCTCTGGTGTGTTTTCAGACTGGCAACCTGTAACTAATGGAGTACCACAGGAATCATTTAATCTGTGCAACTCTTTACTGCAAAGGGCTGTTAAGGTCAGATCATTATGTATATTCAAGGCTGAGATACACAGATTTTTAATCAGGAACGGAATCAAGGGTTGTGGGGAAAAGGTAGCAAAGTGGAGTTGAGGATTATCAGATCAGCCCATTCATTTTATGGCCTTATGTTATCTGTTTCTGATCTTAATCAGATTATTGTGGTAGCATGATCATTCAAGATGAAGAGTCTCCGATTGAACTGACTCTGGATGATTGCAAACCAGATGGATCTTACCCTGCTATCATGGGGTAAGTGCTGTCTTGATTTAGTCTTCTGTCACATTCACAAATATCCTCAGGAAGACCAATACTCAGAATGAAATTGCTGGGATTCAGATGAAGTGTATGCAACTAAATTGTCATCATCTTGTCGTTTCTCTTTTTGGATGCTGGCTGACCTTCTGTAAGCTCCCAGAGTTTTCAATCTTTATTGTGACAATGATGTGAATGGGCAGTGATTTATTCTGCATGATGCAAGTATATTCTTGGATTTCATGACGTTTTTGCGTGGTTTTGTTGAGATCCTGCTATGTGATTAACCAACAGAACTGCATCATAAGATTTCACATTTTTTAACCATCCGTTGAATATGTGGATTAGGAGCGGGTGTAGGCCACTCAGCCCCTCATAACAGCTGCACCATTCAATAAAATCAAAGTTGATCTGATTATTCCACATTCCACCCTACCCTGATAATCTTTCACCCCCTTGCTTATCAAAAACCTATCTACCTTTGCCTTAAAGCATTCAAAGACTCTGCTTCCACCGACTTTTGAGGAAGTCTGTTCCAAAAACTCATGACCCTCCATGAGAAAAAGAATCTTGTTTTCTCTGTCTTAAATGGGTGACCTCTTAGTTTGAAACAGTGGCAAGAGAAAATATCTTTTCCACATCCATTCTGTCAAGTGCCCAATGGATATCAATTGCACATAAAATAATAAAAGCAAGCATTAATAAATTAACACTCATTTACAACTATCTATACGTTGAACTCTGTTTTTACCACACATTAAAAAAAAGCATTCCTTTAAACATTGTAAGGATTTTGAAAATTCATTCACTTCACTGGGAACCAATGCAATGGTATGCCATAGCCCTCCTGAATTGACTTTAATTTTCCTGAGTATTCCAGCTATTCCTCGAAGTACAATGTTTTACTTTTCTTTAATGCCTGCATATGCCTCAGCTCCTTATTTTGGCTGTCAGTGAATATCCAACTGTCTTTCCATAGCATTGTGGTCTAACTGAACTGATGGTTCTCAGCGACAAGGGATTGTGAGGGCTATTGTAAATTTCTTACAGTACTGGCAAGGGAAACAAATCTTCCAAGGACTTTTCCTTCCATTAAAATTTTAACTGAACTTGAACCCCACCCGTATACCTGACATGAACAATAAAGTTAGTAGTTTTTTCTACTTAAAGCACAGGTCTGACTATGAATCATCCCCTTTGGCTCTCTCAATCAAGTGAGCTGCAGTCTATCCCAAACTAAAACTTCTACTGTGTGCTTTCTGGTCAAACACCCAGATAATGTAAACAGAGGAACATCCTATCTTCCACAGCCCATCTTAATGACAATGTGACATGCTTTGGGATGTTCTCAAACAGAAATGTAAACTAACTACTTTACCTTCAACACATTTTTAATTCTGTAACTGACATAATTTATAATATTATTTATTAATAACTTACATTTCTGTGGTGGATGCAAATGCCACTTAACTCTCTGAATCCATTAAGAAATATCCAGTTTCTTCACTTGGAAACCAAATGCAAAATATATTTTTCTTAATGAAATAAGAGTAGACTTCTGGGCCCCACTAGAAGCTTAAAGATGACTAACAGTTGGCTATTGTTTTCATCTCTAACTTTGTAAGATAAAGCAAGGTAGCTTTTCTGTATGACAAAGTCCTAGCTTGCTTGGCTTGCACCCACTTGAGACACATACCAGATCCTGAACAAAGTGTTTCCATTTATTTCTCATTTAACCCTTCACTTTGATGGGTGGTGTAGTATTAAACAACTGACTACTGTTTCAGAACTAGCTGATCCTTAACCAACTTTTCCAGTCCAGCTGCAATACTAACATCTCTCCAAAATTGTTGAACACTGCATAGATGTTTCCTGTCTACAAAAGGCAGGATAAATCTAATCACTGCCGCATCAGTTTGCTCTCCCCCGATAGACTGTCATCAATAGTGCTGTGAAGTGACACTTAGCAAAAACTTGCATAATAATGCCCAGTTTGGATTCTGGCAGGTCCTTTTAGATTCAGCCCTCATTACAATGATTGTCCAAATGTGGATAAAAGCTGAATTCCAAAAGTGAGGTGAGAGCGACGGTCCTTAATCTCAAGGCAGCATTTCATCAAATGATGGCTATTGAAGAATCCTAACGACATTGAATTCATTTGGAATCAAGGAGTCATATCTAGTGCAATGGAAAATGATTTAGATGCAAATCATCTCAACCCCAAGATGCTGACAGGTTGGAGACTTAGTTCAGTTGTTTAATCAATGACCTTTCCACCATTATAAGGTCAGAAGTGGGATTTTCACTGATGATTGCACAATGTTCAGTATCGTTTACATTCTTCAGGTACTGAAATAGTTTGTGCCAACATGCAGCAAGTACTGAATAACATTCAAGTTTGGGCTGAGAGGTAGCAGGTAACATTCATAGGCAATGGCCATCACCATCAAAGGAACATGTAAGCACATTCTGATCACCTTCAACATCGTTATAATCCTTTAATGCTCTGCTATCAAAATCCTGACAGTCACCATTGTGCAGAATCATAATTAGAACAGTCCTATAAATACTATGACTACAAGAGCAGGTCAAAGGCTGACAATTCAGTGGCAAGTTTTTCACCTCTTGACTCTCTAAATCCATCTACAAGTCATAAGTTAGAAATGTGCTGGAATACTTTCCACTTGATGAACGCAACTGCGTTAACACTCAAGTAGCTCAACACCACCCAAGATAGATCATTACTCCCTTGGTCATTGCTCAATGCAGTACCATCTTCAAGATTCACTTCTCTATTCACTGATGCATGGTGGCAGCAGTGTGTATCATCTACAAGATGCGCTGTAGCAATTCACTGATGCTCCTTACACAGCACCTTCCAAACCTTTAACCTCTACCGCCCACAAGGAGAAGAACAACAGGCATAGGATCATAATCACCTGCAAGTTCTCCAAGTCCCACACTATGCTGATTTGGAACCATATTGTAATTTCTTATTGTCACAGGATCTCAATACTGCAGTGGTTCAAGGAAGTGACTCACCATGTCCTTAACATACAAACACACAAACGTACAAACATACAAACAAGGAACAAGAGTAGACCATTCAGCCCTTTCGGCCTGTTCTGCCATCCAATTTAATCATGGCTGATCTGATTTTAATCTCAACTTTACATTCCTACATATCCCCAACAATCTTTCATTCCCTTGGTTAGCAAGAATCCATCTACTCCTGCCTTAAAAATAGTTAAAGATTGCCTCTGACTAATTGCTCTTAAACAGTAAATCCTGGCTTTGCCAGTGATGTCCACGTCCTATGAACGAATGACAAGAAGATCTCAGTAAGTTCGCAATGGAAATAACAAGTCAAACAGACAGCAGACCCACTTTAATCTATCTTACACCAGCACAGTCATTACCTAATCAATTGGACAAAATATTCTCATTTTCATAAAAGTGTTTTGCTGAGTGAAATTCATTGCTCCTGGTCTGTCATGGCATGGAGTGACTTTTCTCACATGTTCAGCTAATTTCTTATGCACCAAGCTCTTGGCCACCATTCTTGTGGAATTGTGTGGCCCAAGAGGCAGAAGAGCTCACTACAGCTGGGATCTTCTGGCATTCACTCCATTGGTGTCGTATTTAAAGGCCATTTGTACACCAGTCACTGCAAGCCTGGAACCATTCCCCTCTCTCTTGGATGCTTGGCAGTTATCGGCGAGGACAAGGCCCAGAGGAAAGCTCAGTCTCTGCTTTTCAGACAGGAAGCTGGAGGTCTTGGCAGACATGGTGGTGGAGAGGAGAGTTGGTGAGTCAGGCTCATGTGGCAACCAGACTCCTGCCATCCTTAAGTTCAAGTCGCTGGAGCTGTCTTAAAATCAACCAAGGAAATTGATTCTCACCCAGAAAGTCCGACATCTATAATGAATACTGGCAGTAATTGGATGAAAGAAGAAAGCATTCTTTGTTCAGGATTTCTACACTGCGGCTGTTAGTTTTAAATTTAGAAATCTGTAGCAGCAAAATAAAACAGAAGAAGCAATTCTTATAAAACCTGGAGCATGGATGGAGTAGGGGAAAATAAAGATATGACCTTTTCAACCTGAGGTCTGTTGCATTTGTTCTTATGTCTTTCTCCTCTTCGTCACTCACCTACACCTATTCATGCACTCAAACCTCACCCTCAGTACACTGCAATCTAAGTTTGATTTAAATGTGTTTTCCTAGATCCAGCTTTCTAATGTGTTCCTTGTCATTCTGAGAGACTACTACCTGGATTCATACCTGGCACAAAGGAAGATCATTGTTATTGTTAGAGGTCATTAGAATATTGCAGCAGGAAATACTCAGAAGGGATCCAGACCCAGTATCTTCATCCATGACCTTCCCAGCATCAAAAGGTCTGATTTGTTGATTGAACATTACAAAGCATATACAGTTCGTCATATAGTAAAGCGGCTTGGAGCCACATGCAGTAAAACCTGGAGAACATCCAAGTTTGAGTGATCAGGAGCATGCTGAGCAGAAGCCTACAATGATCTTTGGCAGCTAGATCCATATAAGTTGTTTTTTTTAAAAGAAACATATTTCTTATCATCGTGTCTGTTAGACACAGTGGACCAAATTCTCTCTGACAGCAGAAATGTTGGAAGTCATCTAAAATCCTAAGTCACACCTCCAAATCTGCTATTTTCCTGTTTCCACAGGAGTGGGAGTGGGAAAGCCATAGTTCACACAGGCAGCTGGCCAGTTTAAATGATGAGCTGCTTCTAATCAACTAAGATCTCGCAATCCCCGATGCCCAGAACCCAGAAAGTGGAGATTAGATTAGCTTTAAGCAGGTCTCTTCTCAGTTCGCTTTGTTTTTGAAGAGTGAGGGTCCCCCTTTGGAGCGCTGAGGAACTTATGTGGATATAGCCCCAGAACACCTTGAAGGTGGGATCAGGGATCCTTTGTGAGGAGTATCAATTATCCTTTAGGAGTGGAGGGGGTCAAGGATCTTTGGAAGGTGCCCTCTGAGACTGTTAACTGTGGAAAAGATTGCACGTGAAAGGTGCATAAACCCTTTTGAACTATAATTTAGCAAGAAATGTCAATCTGTCATGAAGTGTCAAGAGTTGTATGACATGTTAACAGTTTTTTCGTGAATGAGAGTGCTCTTCTCAATTAGAGTGTATTTGTCAATAGAGCATTTAAGCCTGGGTGCTTATGGATACCTGATGAGTTGGCTTGGGAGGTGAATGGGGAAAAGATGTTGAGTAGAAGTAAGTTTGCATTAGGGATATGAGGGTGATGGGTTGATGGGTATATGGTGGCATGGGATATGAGAGAATATGGAGTATGTAGGGGTCGTATTCCTTTATTCTTTTGTTTTAATTTTTGACCAAAGTGCTGGAGCCCCAACGCAAGCTTTCCATCCAGCCTTCTTAGCACCCCCCAAGTTGTTCAGCCTGTCTCCTAATCCATAATTCTCCAACCTCTGCTCACCTGACATAGGAACAAAAAATCGGGGCTGCTGTGCTCTGGCCAGCAAGTAGTCCTGCAACCATGTTAAGCAACCAATTTATATTAGCAAAGGATCTCACATTTGTTTCAGGCATGGCTCCTGTACATTTATGCTTGTCAACATAACATGGACATCTTTGCTGATAGCGTGTCCATTTGCATTTGCCACTTACTGTGTTGGATTCTTAGATATAGCAACAATTAATTTCTGAGTGGGGGTTTTTAATTTCTCTGTATACAGATACTGCATGAAAAATTGCATTGAAAGTATTTTGAAATGTGATTTTATAAATGCATTTGGAGTTCGGAGCATTTTAACTGTCGACATTTCTCCAACTCCTGTCCTTTCAGATTTATCCTTGCTCGAAAAGCGCGGCGTCTGGCAAATCTCACGAAGGAAGCTAGGTGCGTGAACCTTATTAGAAGTTATACATGTTTAACGTCATGTTTTATACAAGACTTTATGGAAAATCTGCAAATTCCACCTGATATTTACCTCTTTCCTTCTTAAAGACCCACCTTAAAACTAGCCTTTAACCAAGCCTGTCCTAATCTTTTTTTGTTTGGCTCAGTGTCAGTTCTTGTACGTGTAAACTCCTGTAAAGAATCTTGGGGATGTTCCCTACAATACAGGTGCTATGTATATGCATGTCTTTGTATTTGCTAGCAATCATAAGCAGCATGTTCCTTCTGTAAAAAAGCACTTAGAGTTAAAACAAATCCCATTAGCTGGTGCTAAACGACTTATCCTGAGACTCATAGAAATATACTCCAGCTGTGCTGCTCCGTTGGTATTCAAATATGTCACCGTTTCACTTTTCATTAATCAGTGCATTAACCTCTGCTTCCTTGATTTGCTTGGTGATGACATTTTGGTCTACTGATTCAACGGTGTTCATTGTGAAAGCCCTGCATATAAATCAACAATTTGTGACTTGGTAATTTAACAAGGACATTACTTACAAACCTGTGAAAGATTAGCAACTGAACCACAATGTCTGTATGTGGATATTACATCATGGAGCAGTCTAAACCTCTCCATGCTATACACAACTTTCATTTTATTTGCTGGACCTTATATATGCCACGTGATATGATTTTTTTTAATGCAGGAAGCAAAAGATCTGTGAAATTTATGCCAAGGTGCTCGACTCTGAGGAAGCATTGCATGTAAGCTGTTTCTTCTGTTGTGTTGTTATGAATTTAATCTGTTCGATTTGATTGTATTGAATCACATTTGGAATAATGTATCATCCAAAAAGAGGTCATATATATGCTCCATCTTTCCACATCACTGTTCTGAGCAAAGCTCTGCCATCAATACCTTCTCATTCAAATTAGCTACTGTTGAAGCTGCAGCTTCTTGCTTGCTAAAGGCCTGACCTGAGAAACTCATGCGGAACTGCAAAAATAAATATTGCATATATCAGGTGCCAATCAACTGCTAATAGCGATAACAGTGATCTGGCACTCAGTATGGATGTAACGTCTTAGTGCTAAAGGCCAGAAAAGTGCAGCTGAGTGGCAAACCCTAGGATATGAATGCTTGAGGTTAAGCTGCTTCCATAATGTTGTCATTATGCGAGCTGGCCACAAACTGCATTGCAGCATAATGATCAAAGTATTAGGATCCATTTAGAAGAGTTATCTGACAGACGCAGCACATGTGGGATTTTGTCTGAGTGCAGTCAATGTGCAATTCTTTCCCACAGTAGACTTCAAGGCTGGGTCTTTAAGTATATTCAAGACAGAGATAGACAGATTTTAATCAAGGGCAATGGAGAAAAAGCAGGAACATGGAGTTGAGGATTAATAGATCTCATCTACTCAATGATTTCATTGAGTAGAAGAGCAAATTTGATGGGACAAATGCCCAACTTCTGTTCTTATGTGTTGTGATCATACTGACTAATTAAGGTTCATTGTATTACGTTTCAATAAAATTAAACTCAGAAAGTAGACTTTTCTACCATCACTGGAGCCCAGCATTGGTACTGAGCTGGCACAGAATGGCAAGCAGGTGTGCAGCCTAGGCAATAAAGGTGGACAGTGCTGAGCTGCAAGTGGCAAGGGAGGGTGGCTCCACCATGGGGCACCTCACTGGACCTAGCAGGACCTAGCATCCTAATGATTGAAGGAGTAATCCACCAGCAGTAGCAGAGTATGGCTGATAATGCTCATGTGTTCTTCGATGGGCCATGGAGATAAGGCAGACCCCCTTCCCCCTGCCGCCAATTCCTTTCATTGCTGTGTTACCATTCATTCCATTCCCTAGTCCGTCTTCTTGAGGCCAGTAAAATCCCAGCCTCTTTCTCACCAAGCAATCACCCACAGTTAGTATAGCAGTGTTCTCCAGTCACTGCAATTACTTTTCAAGTTTCAAAGATTCATAGACTCATACAGTGCAGAGAAGGCGCTTCAGCCCATTGAGCCTACACTGACATAACTGCCACTAAGAGTGCGCTAATCCCAATTTCCTGCACTTGTCCCATATCCTTGAATGTTATGATACTTGAAGTACCCATCCAAATATTTTTAAAAAGTTTTTAAGGTTTTCAGCCTCCACTACCTTCCCAGGTAGGGCAATCCAGATTCCCAATACCCAGTGAGTGAAAACATTTTTTCCCAAATCCCCTCTGAATCTCCTGCCCCTTGCCATAAAACTCTTCAACCAAGGAGAACAGCTGCTCTCTAATCACCCTGTCCATACCCATCATAATCTTATGTACCTCAGTCATGTCCCCCGCCCCCTCTGTTTTCTTTAGAGCAGAGAAGACTACCTAAGCCTAACTAGTCTCTCCATCCCAGCTCAATTTCTCCATCCCAGACAACATCCTGGTGAACCTCCTGTGTAGCCCCACTCGTGCTATCACATCCTTCTTGTAGTGAGATGACCAGAACTGCACATAGTGCTGCAATTGTGGCTTGACCAACACTTTGTACAACTCCAACATTACATCCTTCTCTGTATAACTCCAACATTACATCCCTAAGTTGTCCCACTAAAATTTAGAGAAGCTTGCTCCTTTGGTGCGCTTCCCTCTAACTCTGGAAGAGCACCAGAATGATTGGAGGTTAGAACAGAAGTCTGATTGCTGAGCCCTAGACTGACATTGTGATTTCTGAGGGGCCTTTGAAGGGATGGAGCCTGTGTTGTTCTTTTACAAGTACATCGATATAGAAAGATGCAGGATCAGGAAGGACTGGGACTCCTAAACCAGAAGTTCTCACATCATCAGAAAGACCCAGGAATTTTCTGGCAGTGGTTAGTTTCTTAAGTACAGACAAAGCAAGGCATCAGTGATACATTAGTTCAACTTGCTCTGCCTTCCCAAAGATAAAAATGTGAGTTTTTTTTATTTTTATATGTGGCCCTTTTTAAAAGTTGCCACTTTGGGGAGGTGAGAGATAATGGTAATTGGTCCATGATGGTCCAAGGAGCATGTTTCTCCATTTGAGAGAGAGACAATTGGATATAAATCTTGGGGGGGGCATCACCCTGCATCAAACATAAGAAATAGGTATCCATGAACTCCCACTCCCAGTAGTGACATGGGCCTATGCTGTTGACATTATTCTGCACTGCACATAGCCAATTGAGCTAAATGAAGCAGGAGGAGGTCTACATTTCAAACACCCTTACCCTTGGCGTAGTCGCTGTGGTTCCACTGAGATAGTGTTCTTCTAGGCGGGTAGGTGACTGAGTTGTGCGCTCAGAGCTGTTAGCATCTGTTGGCGTACACCTGCATTTCAGTTAAATGACTTCCCTCTGCTCATTTTTGTGTTGACAGAATGCCAGAAAAGTACCTTCACAAAATCATGCCTGGTGTCTGAAATCATGACTAGAATTTTTCAAAATGTTCAGAATCACGCAGTTCAGTGCCACCTGTTTTGGTTTTGTTTTCAGCCTAACTATGTCTGAGTGCTTTGTGATTACTATCACAGGAAAGTTGGGGCAGTAGTTTAATTGGCCCTCATTATAATATGATGAGTTCATGTAAAGGGATAAAAGGTGAATAAACATTCATGCAAACAAAACAAGTTGTTTGCAACCATTAACTAGCCTCAATTTCCATCAGACTCTAAATTTCCTGCTGTTAGATTGTCTGTGTGAAAGCATGCTCTCAAAGATCTGTATCCACTGTCAAGAATGTTAGATTTTAAATGATGTATTCAAACAAACATGCATAATGCTCGTGTGGTTTGTATTTTCATCCAGCCCATTCATTATGAGGAAAAGAACTGGTGTGAAGAGCAATATTCAGGTGGATGTTACACTGTGTACTTCCCTCCGGGAATTATGACTCAATATGGCAAGTACGTATATTAATTTCATTATCTCCATCAACAGTTAAACAGCCACTGAACTGTGAATGGATTCAGATTATGGCTTTTAGAGCATAAAATTGCTAATTTAATTAAGGTTCTTATATGGAGCATTTGTTCATGTTTATTGCTATTCTGCAGAGTAAAATCCTGCTTCTGTATAGTCAGAGAAGTCTATATCACTTGTTATAACATCCATGGATCAAATTAAAGGTTGTAAATTGTTCACTCAGAGCTCTTGTTGTTTCTGTTGATAGTGTTGTATTTTTTAGCACATTGTGTCTAGTTACACCAATTCAATAAGGAAGCAGCACGTGTCTTATTTATTAATTGCTCCAATTCATCTCTACACCTTCATTTAGGCAGCGAGAAGGTTAGAACTGAGCTTCGTTGTTGGGACTAAGTAGGTGGATTGTACTTTAAGTTGTAATTTGTATTACGTATGCCATGACCCTGGTCGAATGCTGGAAATGAAGCCTCAGTTTTCCAGGAGTTTTCACAAATATGAAATGTGACCAATTTAATTTCTCTAAGATGGTTAATGTCTAACTGTGGGCTCCATCTAAGATAGAAGAAACTCACACCAGTTTTCAATAACAAACAGGAAAGCTATAACTTATTTGTTACAACAAACCTATTCTCTTAGCATGTGGCAAAACCAGATTATTAATTATTAATATACAAACTTCAATTATATCTCCTCTAAATCCAAACACACGGACATTTATTCAAGTAGTCAGACGGATGGACAAGACAAACAGTCTTTTTAGGGCAACACTGGGTAGAAATTATGGGCAGGAAGCGTACAAACTCTGTGGATCACAGTCGAAGTCAGTTGGGGAAATTGGGTAACTTTCATACAGATTCTTTTCTGGATTTTGGCAATGATATCATGTTATTGTGAGCTGCTGAGATCCTGAGTAGCTGGTCAGTTGGACTTAGGTCTTGGTCAGAATTTGAAGTTTACTTTCTTTTTGTCTTTGTGTGTTGTTACTTTCAAAATTAAAAAGACAGTGGGAGAGGATCTGGCTTGCTTACAGGCTTTTGTGAGGTCTGTGAGCCAAATGTACCTCAAGTCTATGATAAGCTGTACTTCAACTAATGCAAACCCTGTTGCTGGTTAGTTGCTGTTTTTTACCAAAGACATTTAGTGCCAGTACAAAAGTATCAGAATCCAGCTGTCAGGTTCTTGTGCATCCATTAAATGGGCCTACCTCTTCACTTTACCTTTGAGTTATGTCAAAAAAAAAATTAATAATGAAAGCATCCAATTTCTGGAGTGCTGGGAGTGTACAAGTGTTTTGCACACATGAATTAGATGGTTCAAATGACCCTGCTGTAAGTGTCTTGTGATGTTAACGGCCTGCCAGCTGGTTTCAAAACAGATAGCATGATGCATGGTCTAACTTTGCTCCTGTATCTTATGGTATTCTGGTCTTCTGTTCTGTTCTTTCCTGGAGCAGCACAAAAATGTGCATTTATATTTACAGTTGCAGTTACAAAGATTGTGTGGCATTTAGTGCTGACTAGCTGCACGTGTGTATGGACACATTTCTATTGAAATATTCTAAGCATCATGTTTTTAATGAATATTTTTGTCTTTGAAGAATCCTGAGGCAGCCGTTCCAGAGGATCTATTTCGCTGGCACTGAGACAGCCACCCACTGGAGTGGATACATGGAGGGTGCTGTTCAGGCTGGGGAGAGAGCAGCCAGAGAGGTAGGTCAGATATAGACTTGCATTTTGCATTGTGCTGTTCAAAAAAACTCCAAGAGGGTTGAGAACATTTATTGATGTTGGGAAGTTAATTCTTGGATAAGGGTGATTTTTAAAAAATGCAACGAACTAGCAACAGCTTTTTGCACAAATGGAAACATTCCTTGCACAGATGATGTGTCTGTATAGTGCATGTAACTTTAATGCGTTTTTAATATCGACTCTCACCTGCTGCTGGCTTTAAGTATTTAAGTATGTCTTTGAGCTCAAAGGAGGTAAAGTTTACAACTTCATAAATAGACTGATAAACATTCAAGCCCTAGCTCCTAGCTCAATGCTAGCACCAACTCAAGTCAGACGCAAATTGATTTAAGCCCTTTTCCAGAGACATCTACATAAATCAAAGTGTTCCTATTTGTAGTTAATATGTTTTTGCAGTGAGTTACACAGCATCTGGCGCATTATGGCCCAAAGTGAATTTTCTCACATCAGTTTCAGCTCTTCACCTCATTAATTATGCAACTGGGCTGTTGGATGCCTTTCTCAGGAAATTGCATGGCAGGAGAGGTGGAAGTGACCACCACAGGTGAGGCCTTCTGGCATACCCACCTCTGGTGATATAGTTAAAGCACAGCTACTGCAGACCATTTCAGACGTTTCCAGACAAGAACTGCTGTCACACTGTAGTGCTTGACTGTTACTTTGGAACACAACATTTTGGCCTAGAAGAATTTTGGCCGAGCATCCTCACCGCTTCGTGGACAGGGACCTGGAGGTTCTGGTGGACACAGTGATGGAGAGGTGGACTATCCTTTTCCCGGCTGAAAATCACAGAGGCTATGCCACCAGATCCAGCCAGTCTGGACACAGATGGCAGCCTGAGTCACTGCTGTGCCCCAGGTGAAGCTGACTGCCCGGCAGTGTAGAAAAAATGGTCAGTGATCACCTGTGCTATGCAAGGGTAAGTGCCACCATCTTGTCTCTGGTACCTCCTGCTTACAAGGACAGTACTCACTCTAACTCTGCCAATACATCATGCCTCTCACTCAGGGACTACGATCCTCTGTATTGTATGCTGAGACACTCATTGTCTCTCACCCCCTCATCCTCCCAAACAAGTAATTATTCCTGTCCCCAATGCTTTCTGCTCACTTACTGTGAACACGTCACTGCCTCTCCTGCATACGAAAGACCGCTAAGTGTTATTCCAACATATTCTTATCCCTCCCTTTGTGCCTCATTGCAGGAAATGTTGGCCCTTTAACTGGCTGGGAGGTTCAAGGTGGGAGTTGGTTGGTTATGGTGGTAAACATCAGACTCCTCATTCCACTCAGGAGAAACCCATACATCTTGCCTGAGAGGGGCAGGACTGCTCCTATGGGGACGGAGAGACCAGTCAGTTTCATTGTGCTGCACCGATCTCCTATAACCATCAATGCTACCTCATTCTTAATCTGCACAAGCTGCTATGCATTTTTACAACTAATTGCTTCTTCTTTGCAGACACTAGTCACACCCAGTGAACCTCTGCGAAGAGCAGACCAACACTAGAGACCCTCATCTCCACCTCCACCTCCAATTCCACCTCTGAGGAGGAAGCTGCTGACTCCTCAGAGCATACACCAGTAAATCTTTTCACCTGCATCCTCATCAGCTCATAGACTTTCACCCAAGTTGGTCTCTTTCTAGATTAAACTCCGGAGTAAATTCTGGTGAGCACATCACTAATGTTGAAAGTGTGAGGGCATGCACTTTGGTAAGAAGAATCAAAAGACATTATTATTTAAGTGGAAAGAGACTCCAAGTGCAGCATAGAGAACCCGAGGTGAGAGATGAGCAACCTGTTTGGGTATCTGAAGAACGAAGGAAGTTGTAATGTCCAAACATTGCACATCTCTCACAAGAAACTGACTCCTCGACTTCAGATAGAATAAGACATCAGGGAATCTTAAATTAAGACATTGAAGATCATAGCTAGGGTGTTACAGTTTAATGTGGACCTTCTGAGTGAGAATATGAGAGCATAGAATCAATGATGATTCTCCACATCCCTGGAGGTAAAGATTTATTCGATTGATTTTTCAAGGCAATGCACTGTCATTAAAGACTGGGAGACGTATAATGGACAGTCTACATGTCTAGCCTGCCTCATAGCCAAGAAAAGCTGCACAAGATGCTGCCTCTCACAGGCTCAATGCGGTATTGGAGAATGCAGGGCAATTTAGCAATCTGCACTCACTCTGAAACAGTAAAGGGTTACCGAAAGTGGAAACATCAAAAAGAGCCTCTTCAGGATTCCTCCCAACTTGCTGCTTATAATGAGGGACTTCACTGCATAGCATTCAGTGTAATACACAAGCAGAAAATACTGGAGAAGCTCAGCATGCCTGACAGCATCTGTGGAGAGAACAGAGTTAATGTTTTGAGATGAAGTTACTCTTTTGTTTCTATTTTGTTTATTGTGCTAACTGAAAGGCAGCCTAAGAGCTACCTAACATTAGTGCCATGCAGTATTAGTATACTATCCTAATGGCTGCTGCTTCACTTTAAAGTTGGTAGGACATGTAATGTGCCCATACTATAGAGTGGGATCACCTGAGATATTAAGCAGACGATCACATAGACAACGATTCATTTAGTCAATCACACTAAAGGTCAAGGAATGCAAAAAATAACAAGGTCCAGATGCCCTTTGTACTAAGAAGGAGCTAGTTGGCCTAATTATCACAGAATGTTAAACAATGATACCATATCCAAACCCAACTCGTTCACCCTGAAAGTGTGCTTCAATTCATTTCTGTCTGGCCCCCTAGACACTGTGATGCATTGCTCTGTTATGCTTTCTTGGACAGCCCTCCTGGTCAATGCGCTGATCCTCAACTTCATCTTCAATCTCCGATTACTATCGATCTCCCATTTCATCTGCATCCAGAACACCACCACCTTTTCTGACTTCAGACGAGAAGGGCATCGTATACTACAATGATGCAGGGCACCCTCTCTGACCTGTACCACAAAGTCCCACTGGAGTAGTCCGGGTATAGAAACCTCACCTTAAGGAGGGCTATGGTCTGTTTCACTTTGGCGTGATTGAACTACAAACCGTGTCATACTTTCATGCTGCATCAGTTTGAGAATTTTGTAAAGCTGTCGTAAATCATGTTTGGAGGAGGTAGTCCCGTTTCCCTATGGCTATCCCTGAATGGCTTTAGGATCTTGGAAGGAGGCAGGCACCTCTGAATCAAAATCTCATGAATCGTTTTCATTAAACTGGTATTGAGCGGTTCTGTACAACAGCAAATACTAGCTTCCTTTACTTCCCTCCTTTGTTCTTGTTTGAATACCAGTTTAATGACGTCTTGAAAATACATTGTTGTATTGACTTGCATTTCATTTCAGCCAGATGCTTTCTACTTTCGCAGGCTAAATGTATTCCATTCACGATTAAAGGAATACGTCAACAGCTTTGATTGCATATATTGAGAGACTGTAGCAAAAACGAGTGTTATAATCAAGGCAAAAACAAAATACAAAGGAGTGAGCAGAAGCAACGAGAAATATTGGGAGCACATAAGAGGAAATAAAAGGAACTTTCCTAATTACATAAGATGTACGAAATGGCTGAAGAGATGAGACCACAAGCAAACTACTTTATAATTGAGAGGGGAGATACAACAGGAGTAGGACTTGGAGTATCTGCGAATTATATGGAAGAGCCACTACAGGGGATAAATAATCAAACAGTGATTACATGTAAATATTGGGAGTAAAAACAGCAGTCACCAGGCTCAGCAGGGTCCATGGCATGTCAAATTACTTAAACTGGTTTGGGCAGGGATAACGGAGGAATAATTTAAAAACAGGAATTGAGCCAAAAGGCTGAAGAAAAATGTTCCACATCATTTTAAGATAAGAGAGGGGATGCATGTGAGGTGCATGTTAATAACTGGAAAGGTATGAGTGTAAAGGAGCATGGATTTGTAGTGCTTGGATAGTTCTTGACGAATTTAACTGAGTTATTTTACGTTACCGCTGTATAGATAAGGAGATTATGTGTTTATAAGGTATGAGAGATTTGTCTAACCATGTCTGGAAACCAAAAGTAGCAAAAATGAATGTTACTGAAATGACAAAAAGAAGGTAAAGATGTGCCTCAGGAATCAATTTTGAAATCTAATAGAAAAACAAATTATTGGGGATGCTGGAGATCTAAAATAAATACTGAAATGATGGAAATGCTCCAGACGCAGAGCAACATCTGTGTAGAGTGAAACAGAATTAACATTAATGGTCTGTGTGACCTTTCATCAGAGCCAGTTCTGATGAAAGGTCATTGACCTAAAACATTAATTCAATTTCTCTCTTCGTAGTTACAGTATTTTCTGATTTTATATGCTGGAACCTGAAATAACTCCACAGAGGCAGGTATCCCATCACCAAGTCACCCTTTTTCGCACATGGAGAGTCCTTGACACAGATTCACCTTCCTCAGAGCCAGCTGTCAGAGTGAACAGAATCTCTGATACTCCTGTTCATCTGTCTGCCAGGGCTCCCTAATTGAACCAGGTTAACAGCCCCAGTCAAGGAACTCATATTCTGAGGTTGACCTTGTTACAATCACTGCCGAACCTATTTTGCTTTCCATTCAGATAAAATATTTGACATTGACATAAAAGGATGGTATGGAGCTTTTCCAATTAATACCAGATTTATTCGGATTGTAACTGAAAAACACCAAGTTTGTTTCACCCAAAGAGCTCAGATCACAATGTTAAACCTTTTTCAATACCTTCGATAGTACAATGCAGCTTTAGAAGTTATCATAAGTAATTTTATAGGCATAATGCGTGAGATGAATTTAATATTTTACTTAAATTTAATTCGAAAGTACATTAGAGAAGACCAGAATTAATTGGCTTTTTATGTAAATTAATTTTGAAACAAAATTTTCATTACCCTTAAAGTAATTATAAATTAGAACTTAGATTAGATTTTTTTGAGTGTTGAAAAATTAATGCCATTAATGTATTTGCTGTTGACATGTTTGTAATGTCCCAAGATCCCAGGCATTTCAAACAGTCTTCCAAAGCATCAAAACAGGAGTTATGGGTAGAGAGATACTTTCAAGCTTCTGATTTCTGAGTCACCTTTACAACTTCTTCTGCATGACTTCTCCCACACATACAATCATGTCATAGTCTATTTCCCCTCCGTGCCTGCCTGAAGTAAAATGAACAGGGAAGGCCAGACAGTACATGTCTCTGTGTGAAAGCATTTGGCACACAGTGAGTTCAGTATTCACGTCTCTTTCCCTTAGATGAGTTCTGCTACTGTCCTGAGGCTTTTCACTTTCTTGCTCTGTCAAAAAATAATGAGACTTATTAAAATTGAAGCTGCTAGTCTGTGTGAAGCAACCTAATGTATTTTAGATTATTGAATCTTCTGCTAGTTAATTTACATCCGTTACATATAAACCCTTTCTTTCGTTGCACTTATGTGGTTCTATTTCCATCCATTTGTTCCAAACAGGCTGTAATTCTGTCCTTTATATACTGTAACTGTTAAGTCATATGTAGCAATTAGTAATCTAGCATTCAGGAGTATTTTGGATTCACCACAGACACACTAACACTTTAGCCTTGATTTTTGTTCATGGGTCGGCGGAGCAGTGTTCTGAAAAGTTCCAGATCCACAGACTGCAGCCTTTATAAAACAGCCACCCACAGTTTGGGTTTTCACTCCCAGGATGATGGGCTGCTACAGGAGTCAGTTCAGGGGACCAAGGAAGAACTTAAGAAGCGGCCTAGTTCCCGAGAAAGCCAACCTGGGCACTCCAGCACTGCGTGCAAAGTTGAAAAATAAAGATCAAAACAGAAAACTGCTCTCACCACTCCCTTTCTTCGCTTTCGATGCCCCATCTACGCTAACCTATGCCCCTGAAGCCACTCTTAGCCCTGTCACATCTCCTGTGCTACCCCATGCCTATGTCCCATTGGCTCATATATCTCATGTGCTCTCAATCATCCCATTTTCCTTTATAGCCCCTTTGCCAACTCAGTTCCAACTTTTTTCTCCCATAATGAAAGCAGAAAAGTGCTGGACAAAGTCTGACAGCATCTATGGAGTGCACCTGAGTCTCCTTCCAAATGGAATGCTGAGGTCCATTCCAAAGGATATTGGAAGCCTTTCCCTGAAGGATCCCTGACCCTCACCACAAGGTGTACCTCAATAATATCCATGGGGCTACCTCAACTCTCCATAGGGGCACTTTAATTTCCAAAAGAAATGCATTGAGAGCAAATCTGCTCTTGACTTGTCTAATCTCCACACTCTGGTGCCAGGGATGTCAAAATCCCACTTCTCTGGACTCAGCTGATCATTAAAATAACCAGCTGCCTCCAGGAACGGCACATGTAACCCTCAGCCTGCCCTGAGCATATGAAATTGGCCAGTTTTAGGGGTAGGATTTGTGATTCTTGGTGCTTTCTGGCACTTTCACCATGGTGAAAACATCTCTGACTTGGTGAAAATCAGGCCTTCATCCTCATTCAGCCCCTCAGATCTCTCTTTCTTTGTGTAATTGCTCAATCAGCACTTACTACTGCCAGCTCTGGATGCTTGACAGTGCTTTCTTAGCACACATTGACTGCAGCACTGACTTGCAGCTGCCAGCCTTTCTGTGGTACACATTGCTCTCTTAGAACACAGGGACATTAGTGTACAGTTACAAGCTGTCAAGCTTCAGGCTTGATATTCTCTTTATCACAAAGACTGCTTACTTTTTTTTACCTTGATTACATCACCCTAATCTAAGCTTATCTGCTGCTGAAGCCCTTATTTATGTTTTTGCTATCCCTGCCCTTCTAGTCAGCCTTCCTCCCACTTTGAAGTTTCTGTAAATTTGACTTTGTATAAAACTCTGCTGTATTCCAACCTTCACAAAGTCCTGTTCACATCTAGCCCTGCTGGCATATATTGGCTCCAGGTCCACCAACATCTAAACTTTAAAATTCTCATCCTCATGTTCAGATCCCTATATGGTTTCTCTCCAACCTATCTCTGGATCTTTATTCAACCTCCAATGGTCTGAGAATTCTGCCTGCTCCGATTTTTGTCTGGATTTATATCCTTGCCCTATTCCATTGGGCCATGATTGATGGTCATGTCTGCAGCTATCTAAGGCTTAAGCTATAGAATTCCCTCCTTATATCCATTGGATGCTGCAATGGATACTTGTAGACAGGTCAACTCAGATGAAACAAATGATTTTCCTTAGCTGTAATTACATTATGATCAATAGTCCAAACTAACCCAAACTTAACAATTGTTAATATTGAATTAGCATCAAATATTCCTTGACATCAGTGGCGTAATTGACTTCACACAGTACTGAAGAACATGAAAACAAAGTTAATTGTACAGATATAATTCATTTTAAGCCTGCTATTCATTGAAGGAACAGCTTTATTCTGAAAACTAAACTCAAGAGTTTGCGGAGGGTGCATTGTCAAATTCCCTCTTAAATCTTCCATTGAAAGTGTGCTATTAATTTGAACTTAAGCATTTTACTCAGTTTTAACTTCCCCATGAATGGAAAATAGATAATGTAGTATTCATAACTTAATGTGACTATATAATTTCAGGTCAATATCAAGTATTTTATTAGGGTTTAACTACCATAGATCCTTCATTCTTCTGCCAATATTCTATCATTCAGGGTTTTGGATGCTATTGTAGCTGGTAGACCAAGTCTTTTTTTCAATGTCAATGCTTCACTGGAGAGGGAGAGAGAATTTCCAGTTCATTAGACTGTCTTCAACCTGGGGATGAACTTGCAGTCCATGTAAAAATTCATTGCTTGTTAATCACTCTTTTATGACGTATAGTCAGGCACATTGAAGTTTCAATTTTATGGTATGATATTTAACTTGAAAGCCATTGAAATATGTTGTACAAAATTTGACTTGGAAGTGATTCTAGCTCCTGAAAGTTAACTTCAGTTTGTAATGACATTTGACTTGAAAATTAGATTATTGACAAAATGAAAAAAATCATTTTTAACTTGAAATTTCATCAGCACTTTTCACATTCTCATGGTCTTCCAAAGTGTTTCAGGGCCAAATAATTACTTTTGGAAGGGCAATTAAAGTTGTTCTGTAGGTGAATGTATAGCCTATTCATAGCGATAGAATAAATAACCAGTTAATCTGTTTTAATGATGTTAGCCAGGGTTGGAGGGTATTTCTGCTCTGTTTTTAAACTGGAATCTTTCACATTCCCCGACACAGGTAGACCAGTCTTTGATTTAGCATATCATCCAAAGGGACAGTTCAGCTTCCACAATATTGTACTGAAATATCACCTTAAAATATGTTCCCATATCTTATGCTGCTTCAATCCATAATCTCCTGACTCAGATGAAGCTACTAAACTAATCTGGCAGAGATTAATTGTGATTGATAATCGTAAACTCTAAACAAAATACACTGCAATCAAAATATATATTCCTTCATTTTGAGGATACAGCCTGCTTGATTATAAATGAAATTGTCCAGTGACAACCCATTTTAGGACATGCCACTGTTTTCTGATATATGCTGTTAGGTGGTGGTACCTGTTTCTGGCTTAATTACAAGGAAAGTTAACGTTAATAAGGCTCAGAGGGTTAGAATAGAAATGCTGACTTTGTAATAGTCTAAGTACAGAAATACATAGAAATATTGCCCTGGTGATGTTGCTAGGCAATTAGTGCAGGTATGCTGGTCTAACCTTTCCTTACTGTTTCAATAGTATTTGATATCAGTAGCTAGTTGGTAAATATCAGATAAATTGTAGCTGTCAGCTAGTTTTCTGTTACTGAGGATAAATGCATTACTGGAAAAATAATTCATTTTTTAAAATATGCACTTGGGTGTTTTTCCCCTCCTTCAGATCCTGCATGAAATGGGAAAAATTTCAAAAAGTGAGATCTGGCAACCTGAGCCACCATCTTTGGTAAGTTTCTGAACATTTCTAACATGTGGTGTGGACGGTTGGTTTGCAAAGCTGACGCTGTGGCTCAGTGGTTAACACTGCTGCCTCACTGCACCAGGGACCTGGGTTTGATTCCACCCTCTGGTAACTATCTGTCTGAAGTTTGCATGTGCTCCCCATGCCTGCGTTGGTTTCCTCCAGGTGCTCCAGTTTCCTCCCACAGTCCAAAGATGTGCAGGCTAGCTGGACTGGCCATGATGAATTGCCATAGCGTCCAGGGATGTGCAGGCTGGGTAATTAGCCATTGGGGAATGCAGGGTTACAGGGATGGGGTCTGGGTGGGATGCTGTTTGCAGCATCAGTGTTAACTTGATGGGCCAAATGGCCTGCTTCCACACTGTAGGGGTTCTATGATGATTCTATGATTCAATGTGTGTTCAGTTCCTGCACCGGCTGAGGTTGTCATGAAAGACGTTACTTCTCAACCTCTCCTCTTGCCTGAGGTGTGGTGGCCCTCAGGTTAAATCACCATCAGCCATCTCTCTGTAATGAGAGAGAGGCCTATGGTCTGGTAAGACTATGGCGACATGACCTTGATTGTGTACTGACTGTGGTCAAACAAACTTTCTAAACAAGTGACAATTACAACTTCACATTTTACGTGTCAATCCCTACATTCATCAACTGGGACCTCCAACAAAAACAGAAGGTGCTGGAAAAGCTCAGGAAGGGTCACCTGACCTGAAATGTTAACTCTGATTTTTTTCTTCACAGATGATGCCAGACCTGCTGAGCTTTTCCAGCAACTTCTGTTTTTTTCCCCTGATTTACAGCATCCGCAGTTCTTTCAGTTTTTAACTGGGACCTCCAGCTGCTTTTAAATCAGTTGTTCTGTACAAAACTAAAATAGTTAGTACTATTGTTTCATTCATATTAATTATAGTGGATTAACTCCATCACTTTTGGTCATGTGCATATGCTTGTGTACTGACGCAGTAATTTTGCAATCTTCATATGGCACCCCATGATTTCCATACTGAACACTGTCTAATTCCTCAAAAATTGCCATACTTAACCATAAGACTGGTCTTCTTTATTGTCTCTCTGTAGAGCTTCTCAGGTATTGTTAGCCTGTATTTGACTCAGAGGTAAAGTCTCCAGTGCTTTAAAACCCAGTTTCATTTATTTATTGTTCTATCAATTAAAACTTAAAGATTAGTTAGTTCCCCCTCATTTGTTATGACAGCACTCCAAACTGAGCTGACAAGTGGCAAGTAACATCTGAGCCGTACAAATGCCAGGGAATGAACGTCTCCAGCAAGAGTGAATCTGATCATCACCCCTTGACATTCAATTGCATTGGCATCACTAGATTCCCCACTATCAATCTCCTGAGGTTAACACTGACAAGGAATCTAACTGGATCAGTCATATAAATACTATTATTCCAACGTAGGTCAGAAGCTGAGAAGTGTACTTCTCGTCTCTTCACTCCGCAAAGCCTGACAACTACCCACAAGGCACAGGTCAGAGGTCAGTTGGAATACCCTTCACTTGCCTGGATGAGTGAATGTCTAACAACACACAGACACCACCCAGATCAAAGCAGCCCATTTGATTGGCATTCTATCTTAAACACTAGTTGATGGCCTAGTGGTACTGTCGCTGGACTGTTAATCCAGAGACCCCAGTAATGTTCTGGGGACCTAGGTTCAAATCCTGCCATGGCAGATGGTAGAATTTGAATTCAACAAAAATCTGGAATTAATAGTCTAATGATGACAATGAATCCGTTGCCAATTGTTGGAAAAGCCCATCTGGTTCACTAATGTCCTTTAGGGAAGGAAACTACCATCCTTACCTAGTCTGGCCTACATGTGATGTCTGCCACACAGCAATGTGGTTGTCTGGGCAATTAGGGATGGGCAATAAATGCTGGTCCAGCCAGCGATGCCCTCCTCCCAGGAATGAATTTTAAAAAAAATTCACTCCATCTACTTTGATTCATAGTAGAAACAGTTTGTACCATATACAAGTTTGTACTGCAGCAACTTGTCGCACCTTCCAAAGGCCATCTACAGGTCACCCTTGAAACCACACACTCTCCTGACTCGGCTCTTTATTGTCATTCCTTCACTGCCACTGGGTCAATATCAGGCAAATGAGGAGGCAGCACGAAGATGATGTGCTGCCAGCCTCGGTGAAGCAGAAGTGAGCAGATTACCTGGTATGATTTTGAACCAGCAAACAGATTTGTCCCCCAGTTTGGTTGAAGCATTGTTTGTTTTGTGAAAATTTCCTTTTCGTAACTCAGCTCCTGATGTACATATTTCTTTCAGGACGTTCCTGCACTTCCAATCGAGACGACGTTCTGGGAGAGAAACATGCCTTCAGTTCCAGGATGCTTAAAGTTTCTCGGATGGTCAACATTCCTCACTTCTGCAGCTGCTGTGGGGCTCTTTGCGTATCAAAAGGGACTACTCAGAAAGAACTGAGGAGGTACTTCAGAGCCAGACTCATCACCTCTTCCTTACTGCACAGTTTTGCAGTCAACATCTGCCCACTGTACTAATCTTCTTAAAAAATATTTCTGCTCGCTGATTCATACAATAATTTAGTTTCCCATGAGGTAAATTACAAATGAAATGTCATTGCCCATAACCTTATTTCTTTGTAAGTTCTGTGGATCCTTCTCCAATCTTGAACCATAATAAGTCGTAATTGGACTTGCAGTTGCTTATAGGAATCCATGTCTTTGCATGTATCAGTTATCTTTTGATGCAAGTTATGTTAATTTTTCATGATCATACACGTTATGTTGACAACAGCTATTCCTTAGAGACTGCATTCTTAGTCACTATGTTCATGTGTATTCATTAGAACATTTCTGCCTAGAATTCTGTTTACAGCAGCTGAATCTTACTACAGAGATTATAGCATATATATAAAACTAAGTGTTATTAAAACACCAAATATCCTCATTGTTATCAATCTTAATGAAGCCTTTTTAAGGTCCTAAATTGCATTTAATGCCTCTGAGATGCATATAAAAATGATCATCTTGCAGTGATGGAAGTTTCAAAAAAATTACAGAGAGACAAGTTTTGTACAGACATACTGGCTAGTATTATACATGGTGCTGCATCTCCAGGAACTCGCCAAACCTTTTGTGAAAATCAGATTAACTCATCCAAGTAGACTTTAGTAAGCTAAGATACCCTGCTTGTACACCATAGGTGGCTGTTTCATGAGAAATTCATTTTGAAAGCCACAGATTCACATTAAGATTGATTTGAGATAACACAACAGCAACCGTTATCCATCAAATATATGGTTCTGATTTTATTCAATTTTAACATTCAGCACTGTGATACTTTGTTCATAATATTTTTAATCATGAGTTTCAACAGTTATTAAAAATCATTCTCGAAAGAAACTGATAAAATCTTCAAGCCAATGTTGCATAACAATAAGTTACTGTTTTTTAAAAAAATGTATTTTAAAAAGTCACACTACAGTGCAATTAATCCAAAGTGTTAAGAATATTTGTAAACAATCAATGTAAGTTCAGTGTAATTGTGCTAAAACAGGTATGGAGATACAGTGATGGATAGTACAATTTGGGTATCAGTGTCTATGGTAAAATCGGTGTGTTGGAACATTTTACAGTGATGCTGATTCTGTCTCTCCAAAGACATTGTGAGTTTTGTCTTTGTGCCTTATCCCTTTGTGGTGTTATATTTTCTCAAGTGCCTATGTGACTGTGTCTTTTCAGTGTGCACACTTTCAAGCTGTAACATTTGGAAGTTTTATATTGTCAATTATAACATTTTATTTCTACACTGATCCATGGACAATGTAAACCTGGTGACATCTGTAATGTGACGATAGATAAATAAATCAGTGTTTTGTTTGAATTGTGTGCAAAGCTCATGCTTGATATAACTAAAAGCAAAATACTGCAAATGCTGGAAATCAGAAATAAACACAGAAAATACTTGAAAAATTCAGTAAGTCTGGCAGCATCTGTGAAAACAGAAAAGAGTTAGCATTTTGAGTCTGATATGACTCGTTCAGAACTCAAGGAAGTTCTGAACAAGAGTTACATCAGACTTAAAGCATAACCGTTTCTATCTCCACAGATGTTGCCAGACCTAATGAGTTTCTCCAGCATTTTCTGTGGTTGCTTGACATAACTAATTATTTAATTTTGCATAAAACCAGTGATCAGCATGACAAGACATGAGTCATTTCTTGATGCTGTAAAAAATGTTAATGACTAACGCAGGTAATTTTGAGCAATGACAAGTAACTTGTGTAAGACAGTTTAATAATAGATGACAGCATATGCTTAATAAATGAAATATTTGCTGTAAAATCTTCATGAACAAATCTTGTGAAATCGAGCGTTTTAAATCGACTCTGTGCTGATACAGTATCAGACAAATATTGTTGATTACTGATCTGGTAATAAAAACTATGTGAAAATATTGTTGAGTAAAAGTCATTTAAAAATATGCTTGAAATTTATAGCCCTTCATTAGATCATACTACATACACTGTGAGTATGTAGTAGACAAAACCAGACAAATAAGGGTGGAATTAGTTAACACTGTCAGTGCAAAATGGGCTTGAAAAAAATTGGCAGCCTTTTGTTTGTCCAATTTTCTTTTCATTGAAATTCAGAGAATGATAGTTCAAACTCTTTTGAGAAACTATTTCTAACAGCTGTATTTACATAGTTTGAAATTTAAAATCTTGGCAATATTTTACAAGTCAGTGTTAAGTAAAAACTGCACAAACTTTTAACAAGAAGCCCATTCTGTGAGTCCAATTACTGCTGTTAACGTAAACCAGTTTCACTCCTATAGAGTCTTGAGTTCCCACGTTAGAGTTTTTCCCAGATTTGAGTTAATGGTGCATGTAGAAAAAATGTAAACACTTTCCTTGTTCATATTTTGGGTTTTGTTACTTATCTTGACTAACACCTTGCCCACCACGGAGAGAAAGAAGATCTAAACTAGAAAAAGTTTTATAATGTAAATGATGTAGCTGTTGCTGGTTCTAGTTACTGTCTTAAATATAACACCTTCCGGCAAAAGGCCTCTCTAATTGAGAAGAACTAGGTATGATTAAGGCTGCACCAACTGCTTTTACTAGGCTGAAAGAAATTAGTACCTGCAAATTTGAAATGTTGGAACAACTACCTCCAGCCAAGGGCAGCAAACAGGATTTGTGCAAATTAGAGCTGTCAGGAGTTGTTCAGACAGGTAGGCTACCATTTTGGAAATGTAAAGAATGTTTTTGTATATATGGTCCCAGGATAACATTTGGGGATGTAATGTGATGTTTGGGAGATGTGAGGTCCCCTTTGGGATTCTTAATAGTGGACATGAATATGCATCAACTCATTGGAACTGTCAAGCCCATTGGAACTATTAAGTGACTTGTCAAAAATAATTATCAAAAGGAACTGTCCGAAATGACTGTCAAACTATCAAGGCTCTTAAAACGTATGCCCTTTCAATTCTTTTTTAAATTATCTTGAGTGCTAGAAACACTTCACTCTGTTGACACAAACTTGAGGGCTACTGTTACTGGACTGGCACTGAATGACTGATAGCACAACCTTTCAATATCACAGTCGGGTGCCTGCAATTTCGCATTGATAACTCCGAGTGATTATAGCCTCTTTGAAGTGGGATGTTTGTTTGTGTAAAAGATTAATAGATGTTAAATGCACTGATTTTGTTTTTAAACCAATGACAGTTTCATTTTTTGAGTGAATTCTTCAGTAAACATTTAACAACTTTATCTCATCTGGGCATTGGTCCTGTTGTATGCCCATGGTGGATACTGGGTGAGTTGGTTTGGTAGATATAAGGGCACATAGGGGCCAGGATCGGCACTAAGTTGGCATAGGGACAATAAAGGGTCACTGAGGATGTGTAAGGGGTCATAGGAAGTGGGTAGAGGGCATGACGGATGAGAGGAGTATGTCAGTGGGTGGAAATCACAGCTAGAGGGTTTTTATTGTATTCCTTTAAAAAAGTCTTGGAAAGAGTCTGGTGCGCTGAGGCCAGCTTCTGCCAGCCCACCTCTGCATCTGGTAGTCACCACATCCTTTCCAGGGTGCCCCATCATAACTCACAGAAGCTCCCCCCACGGAAAGAAAATCTGAAGTTTCAAAGAACTTTCTCCTAGCTGTTGGTTTGTGGAGCAGGGACTGACCCCAACATTGTGGTCCAGGCCCAGGAGTGAACTGTCCAACCCATTCATCTTATTTAACATGGAACATTGAAAAGTACAGCACAGGAACAGGCCCTTTGGCCCACCATGTCTATGCTAACCATGATACCATCCTAAATAATGCCATCCATCTGCACATGGTCTTATCCCAAAAAACAGCACCTTCAACAGTGCTCCCTCACTATTGACCCTCTGACAGTTCAATGCTCCCTTGTTACTGAAGTGAGGTGGATTTTGTGATCAATTACCCAGGTTCTGGGGATCTGAGTTTGAATCCTGCTCATGGCAAATGGTGAAATTTGATTTCAATAAAAAACTGGAATTGAGGGTATAAAGATGACTGTGAAAGTGTTACAGATTGTTAGGAAAAAGAACGTAGTTCACTAATGAACATGTTGGTAAGGAAAATGCCATCCTTACCTGGTTTACATACTGTCCTTGATGCTGAACTGTCCTTTAGGTAATTTGGGATGGGCAGTAAATACTGGCCTAGTCAGCAATACCCACACCCTGTGAATGAATGAAACAAAATGTGGGGAGTTGTGAATAGTGATTTATAACATGTTTTCAGTGTGGCAAGGTGAGAAGGGTGCTGTAAAATTCTCAGGAAGCAGCACCGCTTCACATAGACTCCCAATACCATGCACACGAAGAGATTCAGCATCAAGTATGTCTGGAAGATGGAAAATGAACTCGTTACACAGCTTGCTTATCAATGCACAGCTCTAAACATTCAGTGTGAGCACACACAATGATCGAGGACCATAGCTCTTGGATGAGAAGAAACTGCAGGTGCAATGAAGAGGCAAAAAATTGTTCAATGATGGCTGAACTGACTTGCCTGGGCACATTTCCACATTGGTGCTGATTTTAAGATGAATATATTTGGAATTTATCTTAAGCAAGCCTCTGATCTAAATCTTAGAATGGATTCTAAGAAAAAAATGGATTAATTGTTGTATGCACTGTGTTGCAAACCTGTCTAGTAAGGACTAATATTTACCACCATGGAAATGTAATGATTTCGAACAATCAATTCATTTGAAAAAAAGTGGGTGTGCCATGAAATTGTTTGTCTCATTGAATTGTGCCTTGATACTGAAAAGCATTGCTTTATAACTCTAGTGATAATCCAATGTTAAAACCGTTTAGAAATCTAGTGCTGGCTTTTAGCCTGATGGAAAGTAAAGATCTCTGCAACAGATTCAAGTACAGTGTACATTTTAACACAAATATTCCTCAAGTCCTGGGAGGTCTTGGAGAAGATGTCCTCTGGGAATTGCTGCAAATTCTTTGATTATCTTATTTCTTAAGTCCTTGTGAGTGACCATATATTTCATTTTTTGGAACTATCAACTAAAATTGAAATTGGACTAATATAATTAAAAAATCAGGAACATTTTGCAACTTTACAATCAAATGATGCATACTGTTGAAGTCCACAATATAATGTGCTTTTTGGAAGCAAGTGGTGGGAAATTCTCAGACTAAATAGCGCCAAGAATATTTTATGGAAATTTTACCAGGCAACAACCCCTTGGTTGGATGAGGTGCAGAGTGTTAAAAATCTGTAGGTGCCACAAGCTGTAGTGTTTGAAAAATATTCGGAGCCTACAGACAATATCTCTCTCTCCTTGTGAGGAAAGAGACAAAAAACTCAAGAAAGCCTAAATGAAGAATTCAACAAGGAAAGACCCAAGTTCACCATCAGAAATTGAATTGAAGGATAATGATCATTACACGGACAAGAGTGTCTCATCGTTGCAAAAATCTAAAGGAATATGGGAAGAAAAGAACATTTCACCATGTGATCTGGATTTGTGATCTTTAGAATTTTGTTTAGCGTGCCTATATTCTTTCTATCCACACTATATGTTTGAATCATTTGTTTTTGTCTGTGTTAATTACCATTGAGTATGTACATGTTTGTGGTTTTGAAGGGTATGGTTTAAGTTGCATAAATTAGAATTCTTTTCCCTGTTCTTGTTAAAGTAGCGAGTTAGAATGGCTGGAGTTACTTTTACTGTTACTTAAGGAACCTGAAATGTATTGTTTCTGTCTTGAGGAGCAGTCAGTCAGGCAAACTGATCACTTTGATGGTCTCAATGGGATTTTATACATTTTGTATTATCTTGTGGAACAATTATTGGTGCACTTTTTCCAGTTAGGTCATGACACCCTTTAGCCATCACTTAACCACCATGCCGCATCAGTGCCAATCCTGCACCCTACTTGCTCCAATGGACCCTTGTACTGTACATGCCAACTCATAGAATTTCCAAACCATTCATCCAGTATGTGCTTTACACAAACCTAATAAACCTACCGTAACAAATGGAAATGCATAACTTTCTTTAAAAAAAAAACACAATGGTTACTATAACTCAATGCAACTATTAATCAATCAATCACATTTGTAAAATATCAATAGCAGAGCTAAAAGCAACTGACACACCTTTATCTTGTAAAATAAACATTCAGCCATTGATGAGAATTGATTTAAAAGAAAAAGCTTTTGATCAAGCTGTGTTTTATTTTAAGTACACCTGCTTCAACAGATGGGTGCCTGGGCTCTGAGATTTGTTTACGAAGAGGATTGTTGGAAGATGGAATCTCTTTTAAAAATAGTCGTGAAGTAGAATCCATAGTAAATTTTGAAAGCGAAGTGGTTAAATATTTGAAATGGCAAGAATTAAAGTGTATTGGAAAGGGCAATAGAATGGGATTGAGTGAAAGTTTGTTTCAGAGTGCCAACATCAATATCTTGACATTTAGGATATTGTAGAAATTAATTGGGGAAGATGCAAAATGAATAGTTAACTCACTATCAGCTCTTATGTGAAGTCAATATCTCCCACATATTGTATCGAATTATATTCAATAGCAAATACAGCAGCTGTTGGCATAATATAAAGGCTTTTATTTAAAACTTGAGTTATACAAACGTAGTTTCTTGGAATATTATTCATCATCTACATTTCTGCTTGCTCCCACCACTTCTACCATCTCCTAACAGAAATGCAATAATGGACTATGATATATCTGCTAAAATATATTCAAATTCCATGCAAATAGTGCAAATACATTATGCAATGCACTTTTCATCATTCATGCCCTACTGATGCTAGAATCCCATGTCCAATTTGCAAAATTCTGAGAGAGATTTAAAAGAAGGGGTTCAGTGGTATGTGCAATCAACAATACACATACTAAATATTTTATTATTGATTTTCTATTTGGGCAGCAGAGAGGCAGTCACGTGCATTACATTATGCCACTAAAACCTGTTGCTGTCATTCATAGCTGTCTCCTTGATCATCTAAGCAATGTCTCTAGTAGTGTCCATCACATTTACACAAAAGAATCTGATAACCTGAATTAGTTAGGATTGAGGTGTGTTTCTACAGTGAGTGAAAGATCAGTTGCACATAGATTCTGGTAAAGCATAAATATTCACTGCATGCCCCTCGTTGAAATTTGTTACAGGTACTAGTGTGGAAATTCAAGTAGAGTTATGACAGGTATCACTTTGTCTATTGGGAAAGGTAAAGGATTATATCCCAGAAACTCAGACACCTATTTAACATAATAAAAGGGAGGTTGCTGTTAGAGGGTCAGGATTGGAATGGGTGCATTAGTGGCTGAACATTGGAAGTGGTATTAAATGGTTAAAATAGGAAGCCCACATGCAAAAGGGACACATCATGACAATTGCTATGATCCTCATTACATGACTTTATCTAACTGACATTAAGAGTCTGTGGGCAATCTCTGGAAATAATTTGCATTTGCACTGATTTTCAGATGTTTAAAGCAATGGAGCTCCTGGATTTCTAATGCTCAAGAGGTTTTACCTTTTCCAAACCAGTTGATTTAGTGCACAATGACTGAGTAAAATTTTCTCGTTTTGGTTTTGCTCATCTATTATTATAGAGTTCTGGTCAGAAAAATTCAACCTCATTGCAGTTGTAAATTTAATTTGGATGAGTACTCTGTTAATAAACTCACTTGCTCAGTGTGCATCAACAGCTTGGTTGGTCATTTTCACGACAGAGAAATTGTGCAACCAAGGTCATGTCTGTTGCCAGTTTTACAGGAATCTATCTGGTTTGTTAGAGCTATCCTGAGCTAACCCTTAAGATTTAGTCTTCAGTTGTTATGGACCAGATGAAACCCCCTCAAAATATATGAAGAAGATAGCTTAGACCCCAACTTTTTCATATTTTTACAGGAAAGTGTAAGGTGTCCCAGATGCAGTTCGATTGGTCAAAGTACCAGGCTTGAAGCGAAATACACATTATTCTTACGTTACAGTTAAAATACAGACAAAATAAGTATAAAAAAATGAATTAGCTTAGCTGTAACTCTATCGATATACTTAAAAAGATAACATATATGTTAACTAATACTGATTAGCTGTTCCAAGATTGTAACATTCCATAAACACACCCTTGGTAAAGGCAAATTCAGTAAAATAGATTGTCTCACAGGCAAGATTTCTCCAGTCCTGGAGGAAAGAACATCAAGAGAAATCTCTTGCAGAGAGAGAGAACTCCAGTGTTTTGCTGTAGCACGGAGAGATGAATATCAGCATTTGGACCCCAACGGTTACTGAAAGTTAAGTGAAAATTGTGGTTCTGTGGGAGCTTGACCCCAACCATTCATGCTGCTTTTATTGTTCCAACTCTTAAAGAAAACTCCAAAGCCTCGCAGCTGTTTATTTTGTTGGCTTGGAAGAGTCTACTGTGTACCACTGTCTCAATCTCTCTTCATACAAAAAAGGGCAATAAACACCATTTTAAAGCCATAGTATCCTCACACAACAAGTAAACTATCAAACACGATTTTCTAAGCTCTTTTGAGCATAAATATACCAAACAGGATTCAACAAAATTAACCGTACCGTTCTGTTTTCTATTTCCATGTTTTCCAGTTCCTTCAAAACTGCCTTAATTCCTTTCCAGGATTCTAGAAAGCTAACAATCAGATTTGCTGTATGCACAATACTATCTTTTTAATCTTCAATTCCCACAAATCATTCACTGGCTTCAGAGACTAACTGATGAGATTTTGTTTTTAATATTCATTCTTGAGTCGTGAGCATTGTTGGGAAGATCAAAATTTACTATGGTCCTAATTGCCCCCGAGAAGGTAGTAGTTGTCGTGAGGGTAGATGATTACAATTTCGATAGAGTTACAGCTGAGCTAATTCATTTTTTAAAACTTATTTTGTCTGTATTTTAACTGTAATGTAAGAATAATGTGTATTTCACTTCAAGCCTGGTACTTTGACCAATTGAACTGCATCTGGGACACCTTACACTTTCCTGTAAAAATATGAAAAAGTTGGGGTCTAGGCTATCTTCTTCATATATTTTGAGGGTGTTTCATCTGGTCCATAACAATTGAAGTTGTGATTGTAGACTTGAAAATTAGACACTCAATGGTACATAGACGAGATATTGTAAAGATACACTCTGTATTTCATTTGGGGTTATCTGACCTGTAGTAGAAAGTCAGAATGTAAATGGTGGGAAGTCAAGTAGCATGGCAAATTAAACGATGTGACAATTGCAATTAAAACCATGATTTTGAAAGTTGTATTTAAGCCTGAGATATGGCATTGGCAACAAGGATAAACATTTAAGATTGTGCCCATGGTAGTTGTTGAAGCTGATTGTCTGTAGTGCAGGGAGTTGAACCATTGGATCTGGCAGGTAATGCCAATAACATCAGCATGAAATGGAAGGCATGACAGGAGGAGTTTGAAGTGTACGCTGACAGTCATAGCTTGTTTTCTGATGAAGTGATGGTCATGCAGACAGCACAGCTGTGGGTTTTATTGATGTTCAATATGGCTGCTTTAATGAGGAAGAATTTTAAGATGTTGCATGAAATGGGAGGAAAGTTGCATTATGAATGTGTGTTAAAAGTTCTGAAGGACCATTCTGCCAAATGTCTCACCGCAAAGGATTTTTTTATCAAATGAGAGAGAAAGAGGGAGAAACAGTGCAATTTGTAATTGACTGAGGGAGGTTTTGGAAGGGTAGGATGTGATGAATCGGAACAATTAGATGATGGGTCAGGTGGTCCAGCAATGCTAGTTAATTACGTTCAAACTAGAAAGAGGAAGTCACAAAATAGCAGCTGCATTGGAAGCAGTGAATAAACAACATTACAGAGTAAAACCTGGTCCTACCTCCTCGTAAGCACAATGAAAGCTGAAGTTAACACAATGGAATCCAGGTTCATGTAAATGCAAACAGCAGAAATCTGAGAGTAAGTATTTCAAACATAGCAGCTTGAATCACGACAGAAGAGATTCCTCCTTCACTCCTAAAGGAAAGAAGCACAGAACATATGGAGGCAAAAAACATCTGGCCAAGAAGTGCAGAAGTTAAACAGTGTTGGAAATTGGGCATACCATGTAAAGGAAAAAGAAATGGAAGTCACACAAAGGTGAGCTGAGTTGAAGAAGATGCAGAGAACCAGGGCACAAATAACAATCGTGGATATATGTTTTCTGTCAGCTTGGGCAGCCATGACAAAGTTCCAGTGAATGTTTGCCATATTTATATGAGTGTTATTGTAAATTCAGACAGTGGCCAGAATGTCACTGAACTTTGGGACAATTTGAAGGCAAAGAGAATCAAGTGCACACCTTGAAAACGTGTCAAAAAGCTCCATGCTTGCAAACCTAAACTCAAATTCAAACTGTTGGGTGCTTCACTATGGGTGGGAATGGAAATGCAGAATTCACAGTGATTGAGGAGGATGATGGAGCCTCTTTTGAGCTGGGAAGCTTTTGGAGAGCTGTGTATCAAATTGAAAGAATATTCTCTGAAATCATCTGGGAAGCATGGAGAGGAATCTGGATTTCTCTTCAAGAAGTTAGAAAGTTCCATAACCACCAAATGAGATTAACTATTGACAAAAATGTGAAGCTTTTAGCTCATTCTGTATGTAGATCAGATTTTTGGTCTGAGTGATAATGATCAAGGAACTGATCAAACGAGACATCACAGAGCCAGTTGAATGACCAACATAGTGTGTGAGCCCTATCATAGTTGTGCCTAAATCAAATGGTAACATTAGATTCCTTGTTGATATGCAACTGGTGAATGAGTTGTACTGAGGCTGAGATTTTCCAATTTGAGCTTAAATTATGGCAGCAAGTGATATAAATGGTATCCTATCCTAAATGGTGTCCTATTCTAGATGGTGTCCTAAATTATGTTATGCTTTTGAGCTCACTATCTGTGCAAGCAAGGTGTTGTGTGAGTTACTCAGCAAATCATGTGGCAATTGTACTGGAAGTTCTCACCATTGGCTGAACCTTCTGAGGTTGAGTATTTTGGCACCATACTGAAAGGTCGTCTGGATGCCACTTCACTCACTATGAGCCAGGAATGTCACAGTAGCCAGTGATGGTCACCCCCAGAAGCCAAGAAATGCCTGCCAAGAAGTTGGAGCTCATTCTCAGGCTTACTGATGCTGCCTTGCAAATGCTGCTAAATGGAGTCACCAAAAGAACGCCCATCCCAATCCCACAGAATGGCATGAGGATGCCATCCTGTTCTGAGGGAATGTCACCAGGAGGACATTCAACCAGATCCATCAGCTTTGGGTGGCAAGCAGTGCCACCAGAAGACAAATGACCTGTTGCATTCTGCAAGTGTCAGGGGCACCATGCTTCTCTTTATTCCCTCCACTCACAGGCACATCACTCAATCTCACTTGGACGTTGCACAGGCATTTCACAAAGCACCAGTATCACATTCAATATCTGCACTCAAGGGCTTAAACGCACCTAATGCACTGAAACTACTAAGCCTTCCTATGTATTGTGCTTCTTAATCATCACTGTGCATGGTTACTCATTACTGACAAGTGCTCCTGCATCCATTCCCACTCAATCCTTCTCTCTATCCCATTGCAGCAGCACCTGAGGAGGAAGCCGATGAACCCTTACAGTATGCACCAGTCAGGCTTAACCTGTGCCTTCCACCCACACAGAGAACTTAGAAAGATGACCATCTCTATCTAGATTATACACAAGGGCACAATCTGGTGGAGAGCGCATCACTGATACAAGTCTGTAGACCGTGGAGGAAGATACATCCAAGGTTTCTGATACTCAGAGGACTGCAGGAGATCAGGCAGCTGCTGAGTTCCATTCAGGAGATGTCCCCTTGTACTTGGCTATAAGTAACATGGTCTTGCAGAGTGAGGCAAAGGAACATTAGGTAGGTAAGGCAGAGGCCTTTGATAGGTTAGAATAAAAAATGGAGGAGTCCTTCCATATTCATGCTATTATGGTGGCTCAAATGGAAAGGGTGTCTTGGAGACCCGGGTCCACCAGGACATTTAGCTTCTGTCAGACATAAGCTCATATCTACCCTTCAACACACTCGCCATGGAAGCACAGCTTCAATGGCAAGTCAAGAGCAGAATGGGCATCTTAATATCACTTCACATATCTCTTCTTGAGAAGGGAACAGAGTGCCACTCCACTTCCCTTTCGTCAGTGACTCCAGTGTCTCCAGCAGCTCAGGCTAAGGAGGCTGCAGCTCCATCTGTGTAGGACATGCTGAGAGGGTCAGGAGCCTCTCAGACGAAAGCACTTGAGGGCCTGCCTGGCAAAGTCTTCGATATCACCAAGATGTGCAAGTCAGCAGGCTCCCTCCAGACCAGATGAAGATGTCTTTATTTTGTTCATTCACAGTGTTAGGGTTAGACTAGCACTCATTGCCAATTCCTAATTGGCCAGAGGGCAGTTAAGAGTCAATCATGTTGCTGTGGGTCTGGAGTCACATGTAGGCCAGACCAGGTAAGGATGGCAGTTTCCTTCCCTAAGGAACATTAGTGAACCAGATGGGTTTTTCCCTGATAATTGAAAATGGTCATAATTAGATTTCTAATGCCAGGTTTTTTTATTGAATTCAAATTCCACCATCTACCATGGCAGGCTTTGAACGCAGGTTCCCATAACATTACCTGGGTCTCGGGATTAATAATATAGTGATAATACCAGGAGGTCATCACCTGCATTGAAATATATTGGAAGTAGAGGAATAGAAACCTTCTTAGGGACATATTGTTGGCATGGATGTACAATCATTCTATTTAATTTGCATTTTTGCTAATATGTATTCACTTATAACTTGTTCCTGAAACATCTCTGATAGCAACAGTGTGGGTGAATAGAGGTTGCCTCATCTGTCAGAGAACCACACTAATATAAATTGAAGAATATCAAGACACTGTAGGTGAATCTCCGAAGTACTGAGGGTAACATGGTGGAGTTGGTTGGCAGCGTCAAGTTCCTGGGAATGATGATCACAAATAACCAGTCCGAGACCATCCACCCATGTTGATACGACAGTCAAGAAAGCACAACAATGCCTGTACTTCCTCAGGAGGCTAAGGAAATTGGGCACGTCCACAAAGGCTCTTATCAATTTTTATAAATGCACCATAGAAAGCATCCTATCTGGATGCATCACAGCTTGGTTTTGTAACTGCTCTGCCCAAGGCTGCAAGAAACCACAGAGAATCTTGAACACAGTCCAGTCCATCACGCAAACCAGCCTTCCACCCATTGACTCCACCTATACTCCCTGCTGTGTTGGGAAAGCAACCAGCTTAACCAAGGATGCCTGCCATCTTGGTCATACTCTCTTTCACTCTGTTTCTTTGGGCAAAAGATATAAAAGTTTGAATACATGTATGAATAGATTTAAGAACAGCTTCTTCCCTGCTGTTATCAGACTGTTGAATGGACCCCTCAAATGTTAATGTCGATCTCTCTCTCTGCACCTTCTCAGTGGCTGTAACACTGCATTCTCCACACTGTTCTATTACCCTAACACACACTGTACAGTACGATTTGCCTGTACAGCACCCAAAACAACACTTTTCACTGTATCTTGGCACATGTGACAACAATAAATCAATCAATCCACGATGTCGAGGGAAGGAACTAGGTCCTAGGATGTCCAATTGTTGAGCCCCAAGGCACTTTATTGGAGCAATAGATTACATAGATGATTTGGAGTTGGGGACTAAGTGTGGTGTGTCAAAATTTGCAGATGACACTAAGATGAGTGGTGGAGCAAAGTGTGCAGAAGACACTGAAAGTCTGCAGAGGGATATACATTGTCTAAGTGAGTGGGCAAAGGTCTGGCAGATGGAGTACAATGTCGATAAGTGTGAGGTCATCCATTTTGGTAGGAATAACAGGAAAATAGACTATGTTTTAAATGGTAAAAAATTGCAGCACGCTGCTGTGCAAAGGGACTTGGGTGTCCTTGTGCGTGAATCGCTGAAGGTGGGATTGCAGGTGCAGCAGGTGATTAAAAAGGCAAATGGAATTTTGTCTGCCATTGCTCGAGGGATGGAGTTTAAAAACAGGGAGGCTATGCTGCAGCTGTATAGGGTCCTGGTGAGGCCACACCTGGAGTACTGTGTGCAGTTTTGGTCGCCTTGCTTGAGAAGAGATATACTAGCACTGGAGGGGGTGCAAAGGAGATTCACTCGGTTGATTCCAGAGTTGAGAGGGTTGGATTACGAGGAGAGACTGAGTAGACTGGGATTATACTCATTGGAATTCAGAAGAATGAGGGGAGATCTTATAGAAACATATAAGATTATGAAGGGAATAGATAAAGTGGAGGCAGGGAGGTTGTTTCCACTGGCAGGTGAAACTAGGACTAGGGGGCATAGCCTCAAAATAAAGGGAAGCAGATGTCGGACTGAGGTCAGGAGGAACTTCTTCACCCAAAAGGTTGTGAATCTGTGGAATTCCCTGCCTAGTGAAGTGGTTGAAGCTACCTCACTGAATGTTTTTAAGGCAAGGCTAGATACATTTTTGAAAGGTAAAGGAATTAAGGGTTATGGTGAGCGGGCGGGTAAGTGGAGCTGAGTCTCAAAGATCAGCCATGATCTTATTAAATGGCGGGGCAGGCTCGAGGGGCCAGATGGCCTACTCCTGCTCCTAGTTCTGATGCTCTTATAGCACAATCCATCAAACCAAAGTGAGAATGAGGAATTACTAGTAAATAAAAAAGAAATGGCAGATAAAACTAACAAATACTTTTCTCTGTCTTCACCATGGACAATACTAAAACCAATTTGAGTAGTTGTTGTAAATCAGGAAGTTGAAGGGACGGAGGAACTCGGTGAAATTACATTCACTAGGGAAGAAATACGGAGCAAACTGATGGATCTATGGACTGACGAGTCCCTCAGTCCTGATAGACTTCATCCTAGAGTCTCACAAGAGGTTGCTAATTAGGTAGTAGATACGTTTATGTTAATTTTCCAAAATTCACCAGATTCCAGAGAAGTTCCATCAGAAAGTAACAAATATATCTCCTTCAGTGAAGCAGGTTAGGAAGCCAAAACAGGAGACGATAGATCTGTTAACTTAGGTTTTAGAATCAATCATTGAAGAGATCATAGCTGGACACTTAGGAAAACTCAAGGTAATTGGGAAGAGTCACGTAGTTTTATGAAAAGGCAGCCGTGCTTAACAAAATTGTTGGAGTTCTCTTAAGGACTAACTTATGTCTTGGATAAAGGGAAGCCTATACACTGTTTTCTGAAGAAGGGTCCAGACCCGAAATGTCAGCTTACCTGCTCCTCTGATGCTGCCTGGCCTGCTGTGTTCATCCAGCTCCACATCTTGTTATCTGAATACTTGGTTTTCCAGAAGGCTTTTGACAAGGTGCCACACAAAAGGTTATTGCGCAGAGAAGGAGCTCACGATCAAAGGGGTAAAATATTAACGTGGATAGAAGATTGGCTGTCTGTCTGAAAACAGAGTATTGATAGCTTGGTATCTTTCTGATTGGTAGGATGTAATGAGTGGAGTCGTGCTGGAATCTGTGCTGGCACCTCAGCTACTTACAATTCATATCAATTTCTTTGGTGGAATAACCTACTTCAGCTCCTAATTTTTATAGTCATGAATATTTAGCATGGCAACATCACTGAACTAAGCATCAAAGATGAGACCTGGTATCAATTAAGAAACTATGTTGGGAAATTTAGTTATGATATCCCTCCCCTCCCTGAACATTAGATGAGGTTACAATAGCAAGTGAAGCAATCTGGACATGAGCTCTATAAACCGAGACAATGAAACACTAGGATTCTGGAAGATATACAGAGAATATCAGACAAAAGTTGGTGGGAAGGAATTTAGAACTGTTGTTGAAATTCATCCCTTGCTTCACATTATTTCTCATTTTCCTAGTGTTACACAATTGATCAATTTAATTTGCTTAATATAAGTAGATTGTATTGAGACGTTCCTTGTTTTGCTTACACACATATTCACTGTAATTCTAGGCACACAGACATAATCTGAGAGCTCCGAAATGTTGACAGTAAAGCTCCTTGCAATACCAGCCTCTGATTTTATCCTGCACTCCTTGCAGACAAAGAACCTGAGAACCAAAAGGTAAAGCAGCTTAAAGATTTTTGTTTGGTCTCATCCCAGATTTGTGTTGCAGTCTGCCTACTCAAGGGTTGGAAGGGAATTTACAATTGAAGTGCCCGCAGGCATGCAATGAGCAGTCATGCCATGGGCCTAATGGATGCAGTGGGAGGCTCAGATTTGCCTGATCCATATGCATGACTCAGTATAAATTGGAGCCAAAATGCAGCAACTCTTACACAGATTAGGTGAATATGAAAAGTATACAATCCACATACCACTAAAGGCTCGTGTGGCATAGTGGTAGTTTCCCCACCTCTGAGCCAAGAGGCCTCAGTTCAAGTCCCACCTGCTATAGAGCTTTGTAATAACATCTCTGAACTGGTTGATTAGAAAATATATACATATGTTACTACCAATGAAATTAAGATGAAGCTTGTTATAAATGTGAACAAATTAAGTTTTGTTTTAAAAATGTATTTATCAGTCTTGCAAATTGTGTCACTTAAGCATGGTTAAGTGAGATTGCGGATGACTATAGTCATGTTGTATCTCCTCTGTACAAGACAATAGTTTTGTGCAGAAACCTAATAAATAATTAAAGGAAACCTGTACTTGCTTTAGGGGATTCATCATTCACCACGTGGAATGACTGCCAAGATTAAACTCCCAAGGAGATAAATATTTGCTGTGGGCAGAACATTCATGAGTGTGACTGGTTCAGTTAATGGTATTCTTTATTAGTGTTGAGAGGAAGTACACTGTGTGACGGAGATCCTGCTGTACTCCAACTGCTCAAACTGCTGTGTGCCATTAAGGTAGGATGGTATCCCAGCTTCTCCTCCATATGTGTATTATCTGGATAAACCTTACTGGGAAGACATAAACAGCTACATCTTCATTTTAAAACAAACTATGCATATAATGTCTCACGGACTGAATTAAAAAAAACAAACCTTTTGTGATAAATCATCATATTCTACTATCTCCATATTAAATAAGTTGAATCAAACACCTCTAGATCGATCCTCTCCTGAGTATGATGCAGTAGTGCAATGGGATGGAGCATCAATGTCTGGTATAGTTTGCAGAAACAGTGTGGATTCAGTTGCGAATCTATAAAAATGCCAAATAATCATACAAGAAATCCTCTGTATCCGTGACATCACGAATTCACCTATCTGCACTAAAAAAAGCCACAACAAAAATCAACATTCGCAGGCAAAAACCATGTTTCTGTATCCACCTCGTGAATTTCATCATTTGCAAGGGATCCACATTGATCGCAGTATCACCATCTACATATCGATTGTTAATCCAATGTACAATGTTCTGATGTTCCAGTTGACCACTTGAAGAACTGTTACCTCCTCTCATTTTGTTTGTTTGTTTGATGGGGTGGATTCCACCCATGTGATTAGCAGAGACTCTATGCTCCAAGAACCCGTTGAAGCAAACGGACAGTGGTTGGTCAACACATTAGTGATCAGGGTTGCCTGACTTGAGTTGATGGTAACTGACCAATGGGACATGATAATGCCTCCGATCAGAGACAGTCCAAAGACGTTGAATGAGTTGGGCTTATTACTTGTAACTGTAATGTCAGTATTCTGTGGCAACATTGCAGTGTCCTGTGCAAGTTATGGGTCTGGGTAAAACAAACAAAGATGCAGGGCTACTCAAACATCAGAGTCTCTCTTCTGACTCCTCCAGGAATATAAAACACTATGTTTGGCAGTGGCTTGGTTACAGGAGTTACCAGAAAGATGACATATTTCGACAAGAGTCTACCTTTGGACTCCATTGCAGATGCTTTTTTATCAGGGTTTACTCCGTTAGACTTCATCTTTCCTGAGGCATCCTCAAGGGAATGTAGTTATTTACCCATAACTGGGAGTTTAGACCACTGCATATCTGGGTCCAAACCACCTCTGAGGTCTTTTTCTAAAGCTTGACCATTATTGCAAAGGAAAAGACAGCTGAAGCAGTTTTCAATGAGTTGTTCTCAAAAAGCTTTAACTACAGGCAGGTATAGAGGCTCTCTTTACCATTAATTGTTCTCCCTAGGAAAAATTAAGAAGAAGGAAGTCAAAAAGAACAAAAACAATTTTGGAAATGCCAAGGATGATAAATATGACAAGAAGTGATTTATTTTTTCTCTATACTGCAACATCAACAGTGATGAAAATGACCACAAGGTGGCAGGCTGAAGGCCACTTGGAGCAATGAAAAAAAAATCAAACCTTTACCTTTTGCACTAAATATGTATTTTTAAAAAAACAGCTAATCATAAGCATGATCTAAGTACTCTTCAAAGATCTAAAAAAATGATAATTCTGTTTTTGATGTCCTGACTGTTCTAATAGGCTCTGGTTTCCAGGTGCCAGGATGGGCTCCAAGTATCTAATAAAACCACACTTGAAACATGGCTTGGTCAATATACCAGAGGAAGCTATTGGTGACCAATCACAGGTTAAAGTTATGCATCCAGAGTAATTTGTCAGAATAGTGTTGATAGCACATTTTTTATAGGATAGTGCTGAAAGCAGGGATGAAATGCTGAGATTAAGAAAGTAAAAGTAATGTTAAATTTTCTTTAATGCATTCATGGGTTGTGGGCATTGCTGGCTGAGCCAAAATTTATTGCCCATCCCTACTGTTATGACATGGAGACAGACAACTGGGCCAAATCAGCTTTTCTACCTCTGTATCTGCAACGCAGTAAAATTAAACCTTCAGAGACCCTCAAAATTGACCCCAATGGCTCCTATCCACACTTTTTGAATAACCAATCCGAGACTCTGCAAACAATCAACTCTTGACACCAGGTCAGTAGCTTAATCAAAAGACTTGGCAATTTACTAACAATACATTAACTACAGCAGAGCACAAATTAAACTACAAAGTAATCCAATTGGTCTAACCGATAAACCCTAAAACCTTTGCTTACAGCCCCATTCACACAAAAGACAGACAAGCAAACACAGATAAAGAATAAAGAAAATAACAAAATTGACCAGATTATTTAAATAGTTTTCACGATGCATTTTTCCACAGGCATAGAAGATGGTTTCTTAGTTGATGTTCTGAAAATATTGATTAGGGTCACATTTACAGATCACTCAGTAAAAGCAGTAATACTGGTTTTCAATTCTCTGAAATTCCAAGAGCTGGTAAAGGAGGTAGGACCCCTTCTCCCGCCTCCAACACAAGCCCTCCTCCTGGACACCACCCCAAGGCCTCCTACCCTCCCTCGACCTCTTCATCTCCAACTGCCGTCGAGACATC
>JAHRHZ010000032.1:8719094-8733346 GCA_024137785.1 Ginglymostoma cirratum
ATGCTTGTTATCTCAAACTCTGACTGACCCTCTCCTCCACAAAGTCCCAGTTACCAGTCAACATGTGCCATCTGCTTGATCAGAAGGTCTTTTTCAGATTTTCTGGAACCAATTCTCAGATACTGACCGCATTAATAGCCAACTTCCGCTATCTGTTAAAAAGTAATGCTCTTCCCCAGTAGTGAAGTGTCTGCAGAACTTTGATTGGGAATCAACCTGCAGTTAACTTCCAGGCCTGGTCTCACAAATAAACTAAAGCTTATTTGGTCTGTTTTCTTTTTAACACAAGCTGTTACCCACAATCCGAAAGACATCTTTAGTTTACAGTCCCCAGTTCACAACTCCAAACCAAAATTGATAAAAGAATAAAACAAAAGGAAGAAAAATTAGTGAGGTCTCTAACACTAGTTTCCCTTGAGAAGGTGGTGGTGAGCTACCTTCTTGAAGAACCGCAGTTCATTTGGTACAGGTAGGACTACTGTGTTTCCAGGAGAGAATTCCAAGATCTTGATCCAACAACAACGAGGAACAGTGACATATTTCCATGTTATGATGGTGAATGTCTCAGAAGGGATCCTGCAGTTGGTGATGCTCCCACGTGTCTGGTTGTAGGTTTGGAAGGTGCTGTCTAAGGATCTTTGGTGAATTTCTGCAGTGCATCTTGTGTACGGTATACACTGTACTGCTACTGAACATTGCTGGTGGATGGAGTGAATGTTTGTGATGCCAATCAAGTTAGCTGCTTTGTCCTAATTCTGTCAAGTTTGTTTAATGTTGTTGGGCTGCACTCATCCAGGCAAGTGGAGGATATTCCATCACACTGCTGGTATGTGCCTTGTAGATGGTGGAAATGCTTTGGACAGTCAGGAGGTGAGATACTTGCTGCAGGATTCCTGACCTCTAACCTGCTTTTGTGGCCACAGTATTCACATGACTATTCCAGTTCTATTTCTGGTCAGTGATAACCCCTAGAATGTTGACAGGGGGGGATTCAGTGACGGTAATGCCGGAAAATGCAAAGGTGGGATGATTACATCCTGTGATTTTGGAGATGGTCATTGCCTGGCATTTGTGTGTGACTGTTAATTTGCCACTTGTCATCCCAAGCCTGGATATTGTCCAGATGCTGTTGCATTTGAACATGGACTGCTTCAGTATCCTGAGAAGTTGCAAATGGTGCTGGACATTGTACCATCATCATGAACATCCCCAGTTCTGACCTTATGGAGAGAAAGTCATGGTGAAACAGCTGAAGATGGTTAGGCTATGGACACTACCCTGTGGAACTCCCTAGAGCTCAGATGAATGACTTCAACAACCACAATTATATTTATTTCTAGTTGTTCTTCTCTGGCTTACTAGCAACAATCGTTTTTTTCTGCCGAACTTTTTTCCTCTATATCGCTCTCTGGGCTCTGTCTGTGCCCGTTCGTTTGTTCATTGCCTCCCACCACCCCCAAACACACCACCACCAGCGCCCCCCCGCACCCCCACCCCCCAACTAAACCCCGTCATCAGATACATACCACTTATTCCTAGATGCTATCAGTTCTGGAGAAGGCTCACTGGACTCAAATGTTCACTTTGCTTTCTCTTCACACAGCTGCCAGACCTGCTGAGTTTCTCCAGCCATCCATTTCTCTCTCGGATTTCCAAATTCTGCAGTTCTTTGGTTTATTTCACCTCCTTACATGTCAGTTATAACTCTGAACTAATGAAGAGCATTTTGTTTAAAACTGAGGTACATTCACATAAAAGATGTAAAAAATTGGCTTGTATAGGCTTTGCATATTCAATTCATGTGAACTGAAAGATATGCTTCATTTTGCATCAGCTATTTTGCTCATAAGGCATAGGAGATTTGTGCCAACATTCCAAGTCGATGATTCGAAAGTCATGGACTGATACAGACTTAAAGAGTTCTAGTGGAGCACGTTTCAGCAGGATACACACTGCATTTTCCTCAGTTTGATTCCCATTCAACATTTAAAAGGATGGATAAAGTATGTGCGAGAGCATGGGAAATGGAAGGAAGAAAGTGTAATCTACTCAACAGGCTGTAAAAATGTCTCAAAAGTAACCTAAAGATTAAATCAAAATATTTTAAAAGATAAGGAAACGTAAAGTAGTGGGGACTGATTGCTGTAAATAAGAAATAATATTAGATAAATGAAGAACAGCAGTGAAGCAAAATTGCAGATGGCACCAGGAAGTCTTTTTTACTTATAAAAACAGAAGTTACTTGAAAAGCTTGACGGATCTGGCAGCATCTGTGAAGAAAAATCAGAGTTAACATTCCAGGTCCAGTGAGGTGCAGACTGGAGGTTGGCTAGTGTAGTGCCACTACTTAAGAAAAGTGATAAGGAAAAGCCAGGGAACTATAGACCGGTGAGCCTGATATCAGTGGTGGGCACGTTGAGACTACTTTATTCATTGTCCTTTGGATAATTTAGTTGACCCAGTTCCTTGGTCACAGTTTTTCTATTGAGTGTTTTCCTCATTTGGATGTTCAGTCTGTGAAGACGATTGCCTTAAGTGGCACAAGTTCAAAGCTTGTAATTGGAATTCAAAAAGGATTTCAATAAAGAAGTCAAGTGGGATTCAGCGCACAGAGTGAAATCATCCCAGGCCCTGACTGATATGGGCTCAAGCAAAAGGTTTGGGATCAACAAAAAACGAAAAACAAAGAAAATTACAGCACAGGAACAGGCCCTACTGCCCTCCAAACCCGCACCGACATGCTGCCCGTTACTATTAAAACCCCGTAGCCTTCCAGGGACTGTATCCCTCTATTCCCATCCTATTCGTATATTTGTCAAAATGCCCTTTAAAAGTCACTATAGTATCTGCTTCCACTACCTCCCCTGGCAGCAAGTTCCAGGCATCCACCACCTTCTGAGTAAAAAACTTGCCTCATACATCACCTTTAAACCTTGCTCCTCACACGTTAAACCCATGGCCCCTGGTAACTGACTCTTCCACCCCGGGAAAAAGCTTCTGACTGTCTGCCCTGTGCATGCCCTTCAGGTTCTGTATCAGGTTGGGATGACCTCACGTTTAGATGAAGAATTGTTGCTAGTAAGCCAGAGAAGAAGAACAACTAGAAATAAATATAATTGTGGTTGTTGGAAGTCATTCATCTCAGCTCTAGGGAGTTCCTCAGGATGGTGTCCATAGCCTAACCATCTTCAGCTGTTTCATCAATGACTTTCTCTCCATAAGGTCAGAATTGGGGATGTTCACTGATGATTGCACAATGTCCAATAGACCTCTGTCAGGTTGCCCCTCAACCTCTGACATTCCTGACATTGAGAACAACTCAAGTTTCTCCAACCTCTCCTCGTAGCTAATGCCCTCCATACCAGGCCATATCCTGGTAAATCTGGTAAGCTGTTGGAGGGGATCCTGAAGGACAGGATTTACATGTATTTGGAAAGGCAAGGACTGATTAGGGTTGGTCAACATGGCTTTGTGCGTGGAAAATCATGTTTTACTAAATTGATTGAGTTTTTTGGAAAAATAACAAAGAGAATTGATGAAGGCAGAGTGGTGGACGTGATCTATATGGACTTCAGTAAGGCGTTCAACAATGTTCTGCATGTCAGACTGGTTAGCAAGGTTAGATCACATGGAACACAGGTAGAAGTAGCCATTTGGATACAAAATTGGCTCAAAGGTAGAAGACAGAGGGTGGTGGTGGAGGGTTGCTTTTCAGACTGGAGGCCTGTGACCAGCGGTGTGCCACAAGGATCAGTGCTGGGTCCGCTGCTTTTTGTCATTTATATAAATGATTTGGATGTGAACATAGGAGGTATGGTTAGTAAATTTGCAGATGACACCAAAATTGGAGGTGTAGTGGACAGTGAAGAAGGTTACCTCAGAGTACAACGGGATGTTGATCAGATGGGCCAACGGGCTGAGGAGTGGCATATGGAGTTTAATTTAGATAAATGTGAGGTGCTGCATTTTGGAAAGGCAAATCAGGGCAGGACTTATACATTTAATGGTAAGGTCTTGGGGAGTGTTGCTGGGCAAAGAGACTTTGGAGTGCAGGTTCCTTGAAAGTGGAGTCTCAGGTAGACAGGACAGTGAAGAAGGTGTTTAGTACGCTTGCCTTTATTGGTCAGTGCATTGGTCAGTCTAGGAGTTTAGAGGTCATGTTGTGGCTGTTTAGGACATTTGTTAGACCACTTTTGGAATACTGTTTTCAATTCTGGTCTCCCTGCCATAGGAGGGACGTTGTGAAACTTGAAAGGGTTCAGAAAATATTTACAAGGATGTTGCCATCCCTTACAAGGACGTTGGTGGGTTTGAACTATTGAGAGAGGCTGGGCGTCGGGGACTGAGGGGTGACCTTATAGAAGTTTATAAAATCATGAGGCGCATAGATAGGGTGAATAGCCAAGATCTTTTCCCCAGAATAGCAGAGTCCAAACTAGCGGGCATAGGTTTAAGGGTAGAGGGGAAAGATTTTAAAGGGACCTAAGGGGCAACTTTTTCACATAGAGGGTGTGCTTGTCTGGAATGAGCTGCCAGAGGAAGTGGTGGAGGCTGGTACATTTATAACATCTAAAAGGGATCTGGATGGGTATATGAATAGAAAAGGTTTAGAGGGATATGGGCTAAATGCTGGCAAATGGGATTAGATTAAATTAGGATGTTTGGTCAGCATGAAAGAGTTGAACCGAAGGGTCTTTTTCCATGCTGTTAGCTCTATGATTCTATAAATTCTTTATGGTTTGGTTAAAAAATATTCTGCAAGATGCAGGTCAGTTTCTATTTGGAGATTCCTGTTTACACCATTTGGAAACTCAAGTGGAGTGTGTACTTGTAACGCGCAAGTTGATGAAGATACCAAATCAGTTAGTCATGAGATAAGATTAAGAAATAGAACAGAAAATATCAAAAATACACATCAGGGTATGCAACGTTAGAGGATTATGGCTTTCTGTAAAGGTTGGGAAAGTCGAGAATAAAGGAGTGTAGAGAGGAAGAGAAGCTTTTGAGATAGCTGATATGTTAAATAACTGGGCAACTGCTAAATGAAAAAAATGATGCAATATAAAAGATCAGCAAGTTACAAGAAAAGCAAAGGAATACTCAAAGAGTAAGGGGAGGGAAGAGTGAAAGCATGAGAAATAATGAAACAATCAAACAAGGAAAAAGAAGATGCGACATTATTCACAACAGCACTTGAGCTTCAAAGAATATTTTTGCAGCAAAATGGTTGATAAGCAGAAAAATCTACCAGCAAATATATTTGGTTATGAATGGAATTCAAAATTGTCAATATAAGTATGGGTAAAGCAAATCAAATACTCCAGATCAGATAAAAGCAAAATATTACAAACATTGGAAATCTGAAATGAAAGCAGAAAGTGTTGGAGAATGTCAGCAGATCTGTGAAGATAGGAACATTGTGAATCCAAAATGACTTTTCTTTGGATTTTTTTCAATTCTGAATAAGAGTCATTAGGCTTGAAACGTTAGCTCCTTCTCTCTCTACGTGGTGCAGGAACTACTCATTTCACACCTTAGACCATAAAGCAGCATGCAGCACTGAGGTGGCTCAACTCTGTGCCTTCAAGCTTGTAGCTGCAGCTAAAATGACATTCACTCATGCAACTGATGGTGAAAGTGAACATATACTTGCAATGAAGTTTCACCCTTGCCCCACCTATGTGCCTCACAAGATGTTCTCCTTTCTTTTCCTCCCACTATGTCTCAGTGCAGACCCAGGATCTGCAGCTGGGGTGGGAGCCTGCCTTACAGTGGAGCCCATTGATGTTGGAGTTTTGGTTGGGTATGTTGAGGGGTATCTGTGGCTGGACAACTCAAGCATACTGACTATGTCCTGCCCAGAAGCAGATTCAATCTCCTTGGCTTGAGCTCCCACAGGATTGAAAGTGGAAGGCCTGATTTCCTCTTGAGATTCCTGAGAGGAGACTTTTGGGGGGTCTGTATGTGACTCTTTCTCTGGCCAGTAGGGGCCTGTCTCTTTGTGAGAAAGGAGCATGCACAGTGTGGTCAAGGTCCCTTATTCCCCCTGTTGCCTTCCTATTCGCGCTGAGCACCAATGACTAGAGTGATGAAGTGCAGGTCTGTGTGCATATCGAGCAGACACTGAGTGGATCTCCATAGCAATTGCAAATCTGCCCAGAAAGGCAGCCAGATACTCAAATGCCAGAGGTATCACAATATACACAGCATTGAGAGAGTCCTCCGACCCATGTGACATTTTTCCCATTGCCTCAGACAAATCTGCCTGCTGCTCCTGTGTCTGTTTCTGTTTTTGTGTGAAGTTGTTAATTACTGACACAGTAGGGTGCTCTCTTGCTGGGACTGAGCAGATGCCTGGTCTCTGTCAGTCCTCCGAGTGCCAGCAAGCTGGGCATTTCTTCCTCTACCAGCTGTGGAGACATAGCAGTGAAGTGCTCACTGGAAGGTACTTCTGAGTCCACTCTAGCTAATTTCCCAATGAGGTATCAGTATCTGAACTGGTGGAGGGTGTAGGAGGCAGATTTGCTGGTACTTTCCTGAGGGATTGTGGTTTCTTCTTCAGAGGTGGAGGAGGCTATGTCATGTGGGACTGGCCTCTTGACAGCGGAGACTGGGCAGATTCCATTGGTGTCTTCAGGAGACAAAAGAGACAAATAGGGGTAAAGGCTTGGGTATGGTAAGATTACATTCGCTATGGTGGTAAGGGAGAGCAGCAGCACAATGGATAATGATTCTTATTTGGTTGCTGGGACAAGGAGGTTAAGCATCACCACATGAATGGTGTTAGTCCTCACTAGAAAGGGCCAAGATCCTCCTTGTATGGGGTGGGCTTAGAAATGTCAGACACCCTACCACTAGTCTCTGTCCTGCTGTAGGCTATTTTCTTCTGGAAGGAAACAAAGTGAGATGAAAGTGGCTGGCACAGCTGTTTGTTTTGGAGCAGTTTGGGCAAAGGTGATGGGGCGCCCCAAGTGAGTGAGGGCAGAGCAGAGAAGATGTTCACTACTAATGGTTAAAGTGGTAGGCCATGATCATCGGTGGGAGGTGGGTGCAGAGTTAGAGTGGTTATGAAATAGCAGAGAGAATATGATGGCACCTGCTCTTTTGGAGCACAGATGGTAATTTAACTATTGTGGCGTCGCTAGGCCATCAACACCACGTTGAACCATGTGGCAACGTCAGACCAGGCTTGTAGAGTCCAGCAATGTGCTTTCCTTTGCTGATCCTGGGAAAAAGAACAACCCTCCTCTGCATCACCCATCCACCAGGACCTCCAGGTCCCTCAGCAAATTAAGGTCCCAACTTACCTCATTTCACCTCCCCTGGGTAGTTATCTACACAATGGGATCATGCAGGGCAGCTGTGGACTGACAGCATTTGATCTGGTGCACAATGACATTTAAATATGGCACCAGCGCCAGGAATCTTGGAAGCCCCCAGTAATGGCAAGTTCTTGTGCCTCTGTGAGAGGAATGATAGGCTGAGTGGCCTTAGAGGTGGGTGCATAATGGGTGATGGGGTGAGTTTCAGAGAGTATTGTGAGAAATTTCACTCGGGCTCTTGGAAACCCTCCATAAAACTTGCCAAAATTGACACTTTGACGCAGAACTGAGGTAGAACAGTAGAAGCAAATGTACTCCTAGATTTTGTGGGGGATCCAGAGTGTACTATTGATCATTTTGATATGCATTACCAACAGGCTAGTGTTAGATTAATGAATTAGCAAGTGTGCATAGTTTGAAAAGTTTTATCTCTTTCCAGGTAGGCAGCGCATTTTACACTGCCTGCTCCAAGAATGAATAATGTCCTTATTAACAAAAAAATTAAAACACACCTCCAGGTCTCATTGGTCTTTCATACTTGTATTTCCACCTTGCTGATGACAACCTTAAAAAAAAGTTAGTCAGACATGGCTTACCCTTTAAAAATCCAATATGAGGCCCTTTATTAGTGAATAATTCAAGAATTCAGCCTCTCTGTTTCTAAGAAGATTCCCCTAAAATTAATTATAAACTACCATACCTGCAGTTACCTCATTTCTCCTTTCTTCCCATGTCCTGTAATGTCTTAAATAGTGATACAACACTGGTAATTGTTCATCTCAAATGCACAATTCCTAAATCTAAAGAGCTTTGGAAAATTTTGATCATCGCACTTGAAAGTTTCTCACTTATTCCCTTTCATACATTGAGAAAGAAACCATCAGGTTTTAGATTAAGGCTGACTGTTTTCTCTAATACAATTTCTTACTTTTATTAGATCCACTAGTTTCATCTGCAGTTTCTTTCTATTTAGTTTTTAGTTTTAGTATTATGCCTTTAAATATTATGTCAGCTATTTTCTTATTATTTATTCATTATTGTTTGGTGCATCCGCCTTTAATCAATTCATTTGTGTGCCCATAATCTAATTTACCATTCCTTTCCCCTTAATGTGGTTGTAGAAACTTTTGCTGTCAGTTTTGTTCATACTTGCAAATTATTTTTCATATTCCTTTGCAATTCCTTCTGACTTGCTTCAGATCACTTTGTTGCAGTACTTGTCGTCCCAGTTAGTTGGCTTTCAATTTTCTCTTGCTGGTGTAATTTCATGTTGTCCAAACCCATTTGTTCGCATGTATTACATAATTACAAAAGCAGAGCCACATACCTGCATTGCCTTAAAAACTAACTTGGTTTCAGGTTAGCTTTCTTATATGCAATACTTTAAATGCTATCCTTAGCCAGTGTAAAATAGAAAAATTTAGTCTACAGAAAGCGCTGTAAATGTTGATTCATAATCATCCTATCAACTGGATGGCATGGTGGCTCAGTGGTTAGCACAGCTATCTCGCAGCATCAGGGACCCAGATTTGATTCCACCCTTGGGCAACTGTCTGTGTAGAGTTGTACATTCTCCACGTGTCTGTGCAGGTTCCCTCTGGGTCCTCCAATTTCCTTCCACAGTCCAAAGATGTTTAGCCTAGGTGGATTGGTCATACTAAATTTCCCATAGTGTCAAGTTAGCTATAGGACACACACACCCATAGTGTCCGGGGATGTGCAGGCTGGGTGGGTTAGCCATAGGAATGCAGGGTCACAGGGACAGTGTAGGGGGTTGACTCAGTGTGGGTTCAATTGGCCGAATGATCTGTTTCTGCCCTGCAGAGATTCTATGATATCAGGAAATACATTTGAAAGAACAGTCATAAATATCATTAAGTAAGAGCTCAACAATAACTTCCATTCTGCCTCATTCAAATCTTCACATCTTATTGCTCCATAGAGGGAATCTGCAGTGATAGAAATGAAAGTGCACCATTTATAAGGTTAATTCCAATTGTAGAATTCAACAGAAAGCCTAGGAGCTGCATGTAAGGGAGGAATGGTACTTGAACCTGACAGTGGATTCACCGTGTGACATTATGTCTCAGGACTGCCTTGCCAGAATGTCTAATGAAGGATAACTCGGCAAACTCAGCCAAACAAAACAGAAGCATAAAACACAAAAGCAAAGACGCCAAAGATTTCAAAAAATTCCAACCTGAAACATAAGAAGTCTTCTGTTTGCAGCATCCTTGTGTTGATCTTCTCCACACAAACCAATTTTCAAGGCAACTAGGCTGCCTCCCAGTAATGTCAAAAGTCAAGATCTTTATTTACATGGAGATGCTGTGCAGGGCATAGTAAGTGACAATAATACTTGATACAAGATCTGGAGTGCATGACAAAAACCTCCTGGCCTGCTCAGATAGAAGAAAATGGCTTTTTTAGAAACATTGGCTGAATTAGAAGCATATTCCTCAATGTAATACACTTCTGTTAATATTCAGGCTACATAGCGGAATCATTTCCATGGGCAGTTGGGTAGATTTTGTAATGCACATACCATCCACTGAAATTAATTTATTTCATATTTGCTAATGTGAGATTAAGATTTAATTTCAGATTAAATTAACTTCAGAAGTAATAAAAATAAAATTTAAAATGCATAGTAATTAGCATATAATTTGGTTTAGAATCTGATGTATATCAATAAAGAGAGTAATTGTAACATCATTGACTTAGCAACCAGGGGAACATTTCATCGTAGTGGTCAGGATTTAAGGCTTCAATCAGGCTGAATGGCCAGGGATTTGGCAATGCAATGAGATGTCACAATCTGTTCATGCTAGAAGTATGGTTTTGAAACAACCCATTACTTTTCCGTTAATTACTTAGTTATTTAGATGCATCAATTCAGAAGATTGTTGATTAATTTTCTTCACAGTTAACAGTACTGAAATCATCATGACACCCATTTCTTCCCTTTCTTATGTCCTAGATAAATTAGATTTAGTAAAGATTGGCAATACAGGTAGCTCTGCTATTATGCAATTTGTTAACACAAATTGGCTGTAACACGATTGATAAATAGTGCATGCTGTTTGGATAACGCAAACTTTCTGCTGTACAGGTATAGCAATTTTCCATAGTGATTTCCTTATACAGCGATTTTCTATAGCGCAAGATCACGCAAGAAAGCAACTATCACATTATAGAAGAATCACCTTTACTAGTCAAAGTAAAGAACAGACCTGTATGAATGTGGACAGCAACACAATTGAACATATGAACAAGAAATAAAAGCAGGCCACTCAGCCCTTCAATCTTGCTCTGCCATTCAATAAGATTCTGCCTGATTTTAACCTCAACCCTACATTCCCGCACATCCCTGATAATCTTCCATCGCCTTGATAATCAAGTATGTATCTGCTGCTGCCTTAAAAAATTCAAGATTCTGAATTGTCTGCCTTTTGAGTGAATAGTGCTTCTGTTGTATTCTGCCTAGAAATGTGTAAGGAAGCTTCCTAGAAAAGCCATCACTTCAGAAAAACTCATCATTATTATTACTGCAGTTCAATTCAATCCACCTAACAGGGAAGCTACACACAAAGAGAATCAAGGATAGAGTTACAATGTAATCCCAAATTTCCAGTTCTCACTCACTGTGAATAGGGTTTCCTGCTGGGATCACAAGATTATCTGATAACTCTTCGTGCAGTGAAGGCATGGTTAAAGCTTTGTGTAATGTAGCCCATACTTATATATTAAGACATTTTACAAACTATTTCCCTGCAAACAATTTGGAAATGGGGGAGAATTAATTAAAACTGCCCTGAAATAGCAAATTCTAAGGTTTGGATTCTCCCTGAACAACATGGGCAATGGCGAGTCAGTTGAAAAAACATTGGCGAGTTCAGAAAAATGAGATTCTAAACATTAAGATTTTGAAAAATGAGATAGGTACCTCACTGGGGAGTGGCAAGATGGAAATCTCACTAGTGAGCAGTAATACCCATGCACTGACATGTCATTAGTACATACTCTTGTCTTAATCACATGCAGTTTCCTATTCTCCCATATGCCGGAGAGAAACTAGACGGCGACAATTGCTGATATGAAAGCTTTAGCTTGTCCCCTGCTCCTCCAGGCCTCCAGCTTGAACAGCAGTCCTCAACATCTCAGGATATGCTCCATGGGAAGTGACCACACGTACTCTTTGTCCACTGAGGCTGACATCAGATGTGCGCCAGCTTCACCATATCATCACGGCACATCTCCAATCCACATAGATTATAGTTCTCCACTGCAATGCTGCCCTTTGGAGTGCACAGACACATTTCAATTCAACGCTGCTGCCGGGCCTCTTTGAGTACAGGGAGGGACACACATCACATGCATCAACACAGGATTTACCTCAGGGTTTTTCATTTTATTTCTCAATACTCACTCATTCTGCACCTACTTGGATACTCATAACTTCTCTGCCATGCCCTGCATTGCCCTTTAGCACTTTGACACTTAATTCAAAACATAAAGATTCATAGTCTTTGATAACAATGTGTGGAGCTGGAGGAGCATAGCAGGTCAGGCAGCATCAGAGGAGCGGGAAAGTTGACATTTCGGGTTGGGATCCTTCTTCAGAAATGGGAGAGAGGGAAGGGAGCTCCGAAATAAATAGAGAGAGGAGGGGTGGGGCTGGGGAAGGTAGGTGGGATGGTGATAGGTGAGTGCAGGTAGGCAGTGGTGGGGATTGGTCAGTGAGGTGGGAGGAGCAGATGGGTGGGAAAGAAGATGGACAGGTTGTGTCAGGTCAAGGAGGCAGGGATGAGAGGGAGGGTTGATCATGGGATGAGGCTGGGGGTGAGGAGATTTTGAAACTGGTAAAGTCCACATTGAGACCATTGGGTTGTAGATTCATAGTAGTTCTGTGTTACTTTGCTATTTAGTACAGACATCGAACAAGACAGCTCGTAACCAGGATGGACATGTTGCTGTATACCACACCTACTGCATTTTCCAGCAGCTTATATGGCAAATGCATTGTATGCACTGCAAGCAAACACCATGTCTCAAACTCTAATTGGTGTAGTCCTTGCTCAAGTCAAAGTGGACTGTCATCGATCAAGGAGTCTCATTACAGTCAGTCAAGGGTAGAGTCCAGTCTCGGTCCATTAGCTTAGACACAGTCAGTTAGCCGCTTGAAGTGGTCAGACGCAATGGTTCCACGTCAATGCAATCTGAGAGAGATAAGGAAGTTGGGAAAGTCAATTGCTGAGACTGGGTGTAGCATGCTGTGCTCCAGAGGAGACAATAATTATGAAGGGAAGCAACACAGGAATGAGGCAGGGAAGTGATAATGTACTGGAGGACATGGATCATTGCAGGAGAGAAAATCCAGTGACCCTTCCTCAGAACTAGCGGGTCACCGGCCTTGAAACTTTAATTCTGATTTCTCTTCAGAGGTGCTGCCAGACCTGCTGAGCTTTTCCAGCAAATTCTGTTTTTGTTTCTGATTTCAGCATCCACAGTTCTTTCGGTTTTTATACCTTTTTTAAAATCTGACTCAGCAGGTGGGTTTTACTTGTTGGTGGTGTGAGGCTCTTCAACGGGCGATTGCATGAATCTGGCAAGTTCACAGCACACGGTGAAGTCACCAGTAATCATAGCTGCTTGGAGTGTGTAGGATACAAATCCTGGTCACAAGCAATCTTGACCATGTCATTGGTCATTACAGATTGAAGATAGTCATCTCTATGAAGCAAAAGTCATCAAAGGTGATCTTTAAAAAAAAACAAAGTTGCTGGAAAAGCTCAGCAGGTCTGGCAGCATCTATGGAGGAGAAAACAGAGTTAACGTTTCAGGTCCGGTGACCCTTCCTCAGATCTTTAAAAGTTGCACCTGTGGGCCACAATTCACAAGGACAATCCAAGATCATGCAGCCTATTGTATAGTTACACATCTTTCTCACTGCACACACTCTCTTTCTCCCATCTCTTTCTCTCTCTCTCACACACAAACGCACAAACCTTCTTTCTCATATGTAGAGATGTCAGGACTGATCACTGCCGGCTATCAACAGTATTAAGTACTGATGTCCCAAATTTTACATTGATTAAATTTACAAAACTGCATTAATAGTGCTAACGCAGAAACCAAGTTGATTTCTTTAAACCATTCTCATAAAAGAGAAACCAGGTTTATTTCAAAGTGAAAAAAGAGGACATGGTGAAGCAAAGCCTTTGTGGCTAACAGATATTGAGTAAAGACTAGTCAGATTTAAGCAGAAATTCATCTGCAGATTACAAGAAAATCACTTTCATAAGAATTGAGACAGGTATTGTACTAAACTTGGTGGAACAAAAGCCATTTTTGGAGCAATCAAGAAGTCAATAGAAAAATTGTACATGATTGTGTTGTGGTAGCAATATTAACATTTTTTTAGCTTATTTCAGAGGGTGATGATTGACCCTGTAAATCTACTTATGGCACAGAGACTAATATTGCATCAAATACTCAACAAGAACAATATATCAGGGTACATTATAAACCCAGAGATAAAAGGTACTGCAGATGCTAGAGAATCCGAGATAACAAGGTGTGGGCCTGGATGAACACAGCAGGCCAAGCAGCATCATAGGAGCAGGAAAGCTTGACGTTTCAGGCCTAGACCCTTCATCAGAAATGGGGGAGGGGAAGAGGGTTCTGAAATAAATAGGGAGAGAGGGAGAGGCGGATAGAAGATGGATAGAGGAGAGGATAGGTGGAGAGGAGGCAGACAAGTCAAAGAGGCGGGGATGGAGCCAGTAAAGGTGAGTGTAGGTGGGGGGGTAGGGAGGAGATAGGTCAGTCCAGGGAGGACGGACAGGTCAAGGGGGCGGGATGATGTTAGTAGACAGGAGATGGGGGTAGGGCTTGAGGTGGGAGGAGGGGATAGGTGAGAGGAAGGAC